>JAJAGP010003161.1:0-82571 GCA_025084515.1 Ancistrus triradiatus
TACGTTACATAAAACAAACGAAACGAATCGTACTAGTATCTGATGTTTTGCCTACCTCCAGTTCAGCTTAATCTGGTAATGATCTTACAAATTTAGACTTTTTTTTCTTACTGTAGATGTTGCGGTTCGTAATCTCGCTTTCTGCTTCTTTTGTTGGATTAAACCTAAACTTCCACTCATCCAAACTGTAGAGTGCACCGGGTTGGATGTTATTAATAAGATCGTTATCTTATTTATTATTACACTTCAAGTTTTACTGGCTATTATTCTGTTATGTGAGACTTGTTTCAATTAGTTTTTAATTTTAATTCTCTTTATTTCTTTGATTGAATCCAGTGCAGGTGCAGTTTTTATGTTCTATAATCTAATACAGAGCAACTTTGAATCACCAGCCAGACACTAAAATACATTTAAATTGCTGCTCATTGGAGAATGACTAAAATGTTACTTTGAAGGAGTTTTAAATATTTTTTATCTAAATAGTGTTCTTTAAACTTCAATTTAACGCCTGACATTATATTGTAATTTAATTTATTCATTATTGCAGTTATTTACGGGTTATTGTGTAATTAATTTGTGTTTATTTATTTACCTTTCAGAGTGACACCTCTGTAGCTTGGGCTTCGGGGCTGTGGGGAGCTGTGGGGAGTGTGTTGGGTGGGAGTTGGACGATGGTGGTTCTTACTGTTGGTGTTCTCTTTCTTGTGGTACTCGATCCCAGCTCTCTGCTCTTCAACCTGAAACATGAAGCAAGTTATCTTACCTGTTTTGCCACTTACCTGGACGAGTGCTGCCGCTCAGACGCCGTCCTTTCTCTTTACGTTCTCCGATTTCATAGGAATTTTTCCGCCCCCAAATGGTGCCAGAGAGAAAAGCTATAAATGGCGCTTCGAAAGGCCCGAGGTCAACCTGTCGATATAGCTCGGTGAGATAAAACGGTAGTTATGTAGCGGATAGTCCGGGTTCGACTCCACCTCCAGGAGGTTATAAAGGTAATTTGAAGTTCCGGAATAAAATGTTTTAAGTGTCTTTCACATAGTTTCTGAGAAAAAGAAAGTTAAATGACCTTTAGACTGCCCCAACTCCCACCTATCCTTGTAGCTCAGTGGGTTATGCCAGTGGCTGGAGAGTGGGCAATCCGTGTTCGAGGCTGGTTGCAGGGCATTGTCTATTTTAGAGTCCTAGCTTGAAAGAGTTACCAGTTCCATTATGCCACCGTCGCTGAGAAGTAAAAGCCAACTAAGCTTTAGAACAACCCCAGCTCCAATGTGGTTTCATAGCTCAGTGGGTTAAACAGAAGGCTGTCCAGAGAACAATCAGGGTTCAAATCTCACAGTAGGTACTGGCCAAAAAGAAACAATAGTACTTTTAAAGTGTCATAGGAGAAATGGGTATAATAAAAAATAAAAAAAAAAATATATATATATATATATATATATATATGTATATATATATATAAGTTTTTTTCATATAGGTAGGTGCGGGGTAGGAGGAGAGGGGGGGGCAACAGGGGGGGAGTGGAGGTATGTATGCGGCTTCGGCCAGTCCCTTCGCCTACATTCTTAATCATAAAAGAATAAGAAAAAGGAAAAAGGAAAAGGAAAAAGAAGAAAAAAAATAATAAAACAAATAAAAATAAATAAATATATATATATATATATATATATATATATATATATGTATACGTATACATATAAATATATATATATATATGTTTGAATATATATTTATATATATCTTTAGACATATTTATATAGTTATCCTAATTTTATTTTTTATTTTTTCCTTTTTTCTTTTTCTTTTTCTTTTATGATTAAGAGTGTAGGCGAAGGGACTGGCCGAAGCCGCATACATACCTCCCCTCCCCCCCCCATTGCCCCCCCCCTCTCCTCCTAACCCGCACCTACCTATATGAAAAAAACTTATTGCACATAAATATCTATCTATCTATCTATATATACATATATATATATACGTATATATATATATACATATATATATAATTATTAATTTTTTTCAATACCCATTACTTCCTTATATGA
The DNA here is from genome assembly GCA_025084515.1 of Ancistrus triradiatus. Classification (NCBI taxonomy): domain Eukaryota; kingdom Metazoa; phylum Chordata; class Actinopteri; order Siluriformes; family Loricariidae; genus Ancistrus; species Ancistrus triradiatus. Next base: position 2,043 of record JAJAGP010003161.1, read on the forward strand.
CACTTTAAAAGTACTATCGTTTCTTTTTGGCCACTGACCTGCTGTGGGATTTGAACCCTGATCGTTCCCTGGACAGCCCTCTGTTTAACCCACTGAGCTATGAAACCACGTTGGAGCTGAGATTGTCCTAAAGCTTATTTGGCTTTTACTTCTCAGCGACGGTGGCATAATGGAAATGGTAACTCTTTCAAGCTAGGACTCTAAAACAGACAATGCCTTGCAACCAGCCTCGAACACGGATCATCCACTCTCCAGCCACTGGCATAACCCACTGAGCTACAAGGATAGGTGGGAGTTGGGGCAGTCTAAAGGTCATTTAACTTTCTTTTTCTCAGAAACTAAGTGAAAAACCTAGGGGCTTTTGAAGGGCCATTTATAGCTTTAGGCACTACACTGTAGGGGAAACTCTCTGAACTCGGAGAAAGTAAAGAGAAAGGACGGCGTCTGAGCGGCAGCACTCGTCCAGTCAAGTGGCAAAGCAGGTAAGATAACTTGTTTCATGTTTCAGGTTGAAGAGCAGAGAACTGAGATCGAGCACTGCAAGGAACAAAACACCACCACCAACAAGCACCACCCCCGTACAACACAGAACAACAGAGCTGAAAACCATCACCGTCCAGCGAACTCTACAGCTATATCTGATCAAATCCAAAAGGTAAGTAAATCAAAAATAGTACAAATAAACGAAAATAACAATTAAATACTATGTACAACAAAACAAACGCGACGTAGCAATAAAATACGCTGTTATGTAGGAAGAAATAAAAACCGCATTTGGCGTTAGGTAACCAAAAAATTAAAAACGCCCAATAAGGTAAACCCATTTAATGTACTATTCAACAAATAGCTATTTTAAAAAGTGTGGTCTCACTAGCTGGTGATTTAAAATGTGGAGAGATAGCAGTAATATAACATTACAGCGCTCTAGAACTACATTTTTTGACAAACAAAAGTAATGTTGCACACTATTATGACTGAATTCAAAGGACAAACAGAAGAGCTGCAACTCAGCTGCTGCAGCAAACGTCATTCATTTTCAGCTTTGGATTAGACACGTTCATTTCGGTCCTTCATTAAACACAAGTAATAAAAAAGTTAAAACGGAACAAAACCCAAAGCCTCATCATGAAGGCAGCAATATTAAATATGTTTAATATCTCGGTTATTTTAACGGATTTTAAGAGTCAACCTTCCGTTTTATTATTTATACAGAATAACAAAAAGCACCTTTTGGTGCCAAACAGCAGTTGCGTTTACCGGAGCCTGTTATGGACCGATCCCCCGTCCGGGCTGTGGCTCCATCTGCATCCAGGGAATTCCGGGTTGGGCTCCAGATGTCGGACCCTGAGCCGGAGAAACGGCAGTTAAACGGGCCGCTTTGTTTTGGCTCAGTACATCCACTTCGCTATGACAACAAAGCAGGACTATCAGAGCGCGAGAAGGGGGTGATGTTTGACCAAATCTGCAGGTACCGATTCGACAGGCAGGAGCCGCTGCAGCACATAAGCCCTACTATAACTTACTACAAGCACAACCCCTTTCAGAGAATTTACTCAGTGTATTGTAGCTCATTTTTATTTAAAACGGTTACAACCCTTCTCTGGCACGGCGCTTGCTCTATAACTGTGATGCTGTAGTAGGTTAGTAACTTTAATACAAACTTATTTCATTATTTCATGGGTTATTGCCCTTCTGTATCCATCTATCTATCTATCTATCTGTGTGCTCAACACGTACATTACCCTACGGCGTACACTTCAGTAACGGTTTACCTTTCACCACTTAACTTCAGGTAAGATTGAGAAGCAGAAAACAAAATGGACTTAATAAACGAGTACAACGCCCCTAGAACGACTCAAAATCAGACAAAAACAAACAGCGCACACGGTTGTAATTTTGTATGGGAAAGCAGTGCAAACACCAACCTTCTCTTTGGACTACACTTACTATCCCAAACCATTGTACATTAATATGCTACAACCACAACGATCACACACCTGCAGTAACTTCCAAACAAAATACAAAAAATAATGAAGTAAACCTACATATAAAAGTGATGCAGAGGAGAAAAAGCTGACAAGAGCAATTAAGACAGAAGACCTCAACTCCTGTTGAAACCAAAAGTAAGTTCAAAACAAAAACCACACACATCATGCACGGTCTCAGATCCTAATGCACATCTCCTTTATTTCGCACAGGCTCTGGTTCACCATAACATCCAACAACCAAAATTGAAGAGCCCAAGCAGACCACCCAGAAGAAGGGAAAGAAAAAAAAACCATCAACAACAACAAAACAAAAAAAAAAAATCAACAGGTGAACATGTTTAAACATGTTTAAAAAGTAACAGAACAGTTGGACAAGCTTCTAACAAATGTACAGAGACAATGCTGTGTGTTATCAACTACTGCTGAGAGGGTTGTACAGGGAGCTGAAGTCCTTCTTACTCCAGCTGAAGTTGGTTATGTAGGTGATGTGCTGTGACTCACTGTCCCAAAATCAAATGCATTTAACAAAAACCAGCTTGAAAAAACCCTCAGAAAGTATACAAACAAGATAGTAGAGAATTGGGAACAAACCATACACAATGTTAACAGCTTCCCAAAAAAAGTGAAAATTAGGAACAAGTACTACAAAATGAGGTTTTAAAATATCAGGGATCTGGTATTTCATGTTTAGAAATCCTAACATTTGAACAACAGCAAATTCCAAAGCAACACCGATGATCCTGTGTCTGTTAGTGACTGTAGTTGGTTACATGGGGGGTGTGGTTACCAAGACCTACAAAATGGCTACAACACCAAATACACTTAACAGAAGAATGTATGGAACCATAATCAGAAACACCTTTTAGAAATAAAGTACACAACATGCAGAACCACAAACACCACAAGTATTAAAATTTTAAAGCACTGGGAAACACTAAAGGATTTAATAATAATTAAAAAAAATGGACCCAACATCAGGACAACAAATACAGTAAAATGTTTATTTAAAAAAAAAAAAACAAACAAACAAAAAAAAAAAGTGTCACTTTTGGACAAACCACAACCACAGAACCAGTGTGCACACAATCGTGGGCACGTTAGTGAGAGCAGCTCAAGAGTTTCAGAGAGATGAAGTCATTCACACTGAAGGTAATGTTGGGTACATAGGTGATCTGTTGTGACCAGAAATACAAAGCCCCTACAAAACTAAAAAGCAAAAACACCCATTACAGAAAAATCAGCTGAAAATAATCCAAAGTCCAGCAAAACCTTTTAGAAATAAAGCAGCCAAACATGAAACAAGTCACAATCAAATTAAAGTAATGAACGTTAAAGCAGAACAAAGTAAAAAGTCTTAATTGGAAAATTGGCAATACCACAAACAATTTAAAATAAAATATCAAACTCAGGACAACCCAAAAAAAACCACACCACACTGACAAAACCCAACCACAGAAACAAAGCATACAGACAATCACATCTGTTAATGACTGCAGCTCAAACAGAGTTCAGACTGAAGGTGAAGTTGGTTTGTGAGATGTGGTCCTGAAATAAACATGGCAACAAACCCAAACACCTCAACGGTATAACATGAAACCAGATTTAAAAAGGTGTTATTGCAAACGTCAACACCACAAAAAAACCACCACACAAGTAGAACGTTTCAAAATCACAAGACATTCGGCCAAAAATACAGAGGGTTTTCCAGTGAAGTCAGACTGAAGGTAAAGTTGGTTATATAGGCCATATGCTGTGACCCTGAAATAAAAAGGCAACAAAACCAAGACTCCTTACAAAAAGAAACAAAAAAAAGCTGAATGATCCCAAACCATGGAAATAAGCCTTTTAGAAATATATATTTTTAAAAAAAGCAGATGAGTCACTCAAAACAGAATCCAATATACAAGTAATTCAAACATTAAATCAGAACATCAGGACAACGTCATAAAACATTTAGAAACCAACTAACAGACATTTGGACAAAACCCAACCACAGAAACAGGTGACCCTGTATAGTGTTAATGACTGCAGCTCAACAAACAGATGAAGTTGTTCAGAAGGTAAAGTTGGTTATAGAGGACGTGCGCTGTAACCCTGAAGTACAAAACCAAATACATTTAACAAAAATCAGCTGAAGAGACCATAACCAGAAAAAACCTTTTAGAAAAAGTGCACAGTCCCAATTACAAAAAAATAAATAAATAAATAAATAAAAATTAAAAAAAAAAAAAAAAAAAAAAAAAAAAAAAAGAACCACACACCTCAGGACAACAATGGTAGAACATTTAAATCGAGAAACATTTGGACCAAACCCAACCACAGAAACACTACACAGCTAATAATGCATCTGTTAATGACTGCAGCTCATTCACAGTTTTGAGAGGAAGTCATTCAGACCGAAGGAGAAGTTGGTTATACAGGTGATGTGCTGTGACCCCAAAATACACAGCCACAATATCAAGAGACCTCTTACAAAAAAGCAGCTGAATCCCACATCAGGAAAACCCTTTTAGAAATACAAAGTACAAACATGACAAACACTCCAAGTGGAGAATCAAATATAATAAACAAGTCATGAAAATGATCAAGCAGAACAAAGCATAAATTAGTGTTAAAAACAAACAAGGCTCTACACAACAGGAAGCAGATCTTTTAGTGTGGTATTCCTCCCCCCCCCCCCCATCCACTGTATAAGTTGTAACATGAATGTACAGTGACCTTGGGTGTAGTGAAAGACGCTATATAATGTATTATTAAACAGAAACAAGCATTTGAACCAGAACAATATGAACCAAATCATTACAAAACCACAAACAAACCCGGATAAAGACTCAATACCAGACCAGAAAGCTTCCAACTGCTGGGTTAGAAAACATGTATAACCTCATAACAGGTCAATCTTGGACAAAGTAGCAACAACAGGTTTAACAGACACGAGAGAAAGTCAGGAACAACTTGCTGTACATGAACTACAAGTCCAGATAAGGATCATCCAACCCCTCCAGCAGCAGCACCATCCGTCATCAGGAGCTCCAACTGAGGAACATCAAAACCCCAAAGGATGCTACAGCCAAACAAGCAGGAGTCTGAAAAGAGGAAACATTAACAAGTCAAACACACCCACACCAGATTATACTAACAAAATACACACAGGTTACACAAGACGTACACAAACCAGTGGCCGATGGTGGAAGCTCTCACCCTCTTACTGGCACAGCTGGTGTGTGAGAAAGACCTGCATCTGGATTCAAAAATAAATATCATTTAGTACACAAACCAGAACGTGTTTAAGAAATGAGAAAACATTAAATCAGAAACAAACATGAAGAAATCAGAACTGCACAAAATGGGGCTGACAGTGTGGGATTATGGGTACTGCTGTGTTACCATGTTCTAGTTTAGGATCTGGCTACAAGCAGTCTAAGGGTTATTACATCAGCACATTAGTGTAGGTGATGTGTGGTTACTGTAACAATATACAGAACAAAGAACAATAACAGATTTAAACACAAATACACAAAAACACAATCATATATAAACAATGCACCAACCACAAAACACTCTTAAAGTACAATATCCTACAATCCAGCTTCATAGCCCCATAAGTCACTACAGGAACTGAAATAAGCTGATATTTATATAATAAATAACTAGAGGATCATTACAGGAAGTACACATGTAACAGGTAATTATCCACTGCCCCTTAATGACCAGAGCTGCATCAGGAGCACAGCAACATCTCTGACACTTACAGCTGTCGCTGACAAACACCAGTCCTGAAATCTCAGTACGGAAAATGAACACATGCCATCTCGGCTGATGTATGATTATGGGATGCAGCCCGGGAGGGGAACCAAACCAGACAGTCTCTGAAAAACAAAAGATCCCAAACAGGTGATGAGCAATATAACAAACGAGCATTAATACCATCAAATCAGAAACCATAAATGGCTAAGCATTAACACAAGAGCACCTTAAACACACAAACAAATCAGAACACAGGTTAATAAGTGTGCATAACAGTACATCAAAATTTAAACTCCATTCACAGACCAAGTATTAATCAGAGAACAAACATGTTAAAGAACCAGAAAAGACAACATGCTAATTTGCAATAGTGAGCACAGAACAGCATCAGGTAATTTAAACTCATGATTGCCAGACTAGGAATTAATCACAGGACACAAGACATGTTAGAACAGAACAGAACAGAACATGTCAATACGTTTGCACAAGAGTAGATCAATGTAACCCTAGACCATTTACAGACTAGAGAAATGTTAGAATCAAAACAAACTTGCAGCACTGAGCACATAACAGAACAATTTACTAAGTTCACACACTAGGAATTGGAGAACAAACAGGGTATGCTAACAAATTGGCAGAACATGACAATTTAACCTCAAATTATTCACAGACTAAAGTCCGTTACACACCGAATGTGATTTGTGCGTTTGCTCGGATGACAATTAATTCGAGCTTGTGATTTTTCAGATAGCAAAAACATCTTCATCCTCTGACCTGAGACCTTTCACCAGCAACAACTGCTCCATTTTCATCCAACAAGCCAAGTAAACGACAAAGCTGTTCGTTATAAGACAGCTCTCTAAAAGAACGTTTATCCATGTAACCAGCTGAAGTATAATTAAGTGTTAAACTTTGTTAGTACAGGACATGAGTACTGTGCACATTTTTCACATTAAAGGAATAATCCATTCCAGCCCAGAGTTGTTTCGAACAGGTGCTCCCTGCTAAGGTAACTGCAGCCTGTGTTCTGGAGAATTTAGTTCCTGTGTTGCTTTCGGTTTGCTCTAAAGTTTTATGGACCATTATTTTCACCAAGAACAGTACTGTAGATGTAACAGGTCTGAAACACTATGGAATCATGTTCCGGCTGAAACGAGTCGCTCAGCTCAAGTCTAAGCAAGAATGACGAGAACCAAGAACTCTAGTGAGAATGTGTTGAGAACCGAATTGGATGAGTTCTAAGGTGGTCAAGAACCGAGGTACCACTGGACGTGTAGTTATAGCAGGATAGGACAGTCTGAAGTAAAATATCTTGTCCGGTTTGCATGCACATCGTTAAAGTGATGAAGAACGTTGAACGTTTTAATATTTCACAACTGCGCAATGATTTTGTGGTGCGTTCAGTGTGTAACGGCCTTACGCTGGTGCAGCCTACAGTGGGGTAACAAACCAGAAACCATGTTTCAACTTTACAAACTTGGATTTAAACATCAACTTGTCCTGATGTTGCATCTAATTAACCATAGACTGCTTGTACCAACAGTAACAGCAGTACCCATAATCACACAATTTCAGTCCTATGTCTGTTTTACCATGAACTACATCTACTAGGACATTATTCATTGTAGGTGGATGGTGTGTAGGTTGGTGTAACACTCACAGCTGTCACTGACGAACACCAGTCTTGAAATGGGTCCGAGATCTGTATGGAAAACATCCAGGTGCCATCTTGGATGATGCCTGAATACAGGATCCAGCCAAGGACAGGACCTTCAAACAGGAACCGCCTCGGAAACAAACATCAAGCTTTGCAACCTGGTCATAACACCAAATCAGAAACATTAACAAGGAACATTTAGCAAGTCAAATCAGAACAGCACTGAGCACAACAGCAATTAATTTAAACTCAAGACACACTAACAATAAGAGAACAAACTTGTTAAAAAATACATTAACATTTGCATAACAGAACAATCATTATAAACTCTGGAGATTCAGAGAATTAAGAGAACAAACATGTTAATCAGAAAACAGATCATTAATATTGGATCACAGTACAATTAAACAAGTCACAGATTAAAAATCAAGAGAACAAACGTTAAACAATCAGGAAACAGAACATGCTTATTTACAGCAGTAAGCACAACAGAACATCCATTACTCATTCACAGACCAAGTAATAGAGAACACATTAAAGGATTTGCAGCACTCAGCACAGAACATCACATGTTAACATTAAAATTCTTCACTGAATTGAGTTAAGAGGATAAGTCAGCAAACAGAACAAGCAACAAATTTCCAGCACTGAGCACAGAACATGAATTTAAACTCAGACAATTTAAAACATTTACAGACCAAGACTTAAGAACATGTGTTCTTTAACTCACCCACTCAGACTGAGCTGTTAAAGGAGAACCAGCTGGTGCAGCCTACAACATTGTAAAAACAAACCAGAGCACACTAACCAAACAAAAATAATTTCAGCTTTACAAACTGTTAGTAGATATGTACCTCATGCTAGTACAACCCCTGGCAAAAAGTATGGAATCACAGTCTTGGATGAGCATACCATTCAGACATTTCATTCTGTAAAACAAATACAGATCAAAAACATGATACAATAATAAGGTCATTCCAAAGTGCAACTTGTTGGCTTTCAAGAACACTCCAAAGAAATGAAAAGAAAACATTGTGGAAGTCAGTGAATGTTACTTTTATTGACCAAGCACAGGGAAAAAAATATGGAATCACTCAATTCTGAGGAAAAAAGTATGGAATCATGAAAAACAGATAAACAAAAGACCATTCAAAATACATCACTAGTATTTAGTTGCACCACCTTTGGCTTTTATAACGGCTTTCAGTCTCTGAGGCATGGACTTGATAAGTGACAAACAGTATTATGCATCAATCTGGTGCCAACTCTCTTTGATAGCAGTTGCCAGATCAGCTTTGCAGGTTGGAGCCTTCTTGTGAACCATTTTTTACAATTTCCACCACAGGTTTTCAATTGGGTTGAGATCTGGACTATTTGCAGGCCATGACATCGGCTGAATGTGTCTTTCTCCAAGGAATGCCTTCACTGTTTTTGTCCTATGGCACGATGCATTGTCATCTTGGAAAATTATTTCATCACCTCCAAACAGCTGTTCAACTGAAGGGATGAGAAAACTGTCCAAAATCTCAATGTAAACTTGTGCATCGATAGAAGAATTAACCACAGTCATCTCCCCAGTGCCTTTGCCTGACATGCAGCCCCATATCATCATATTTCTTCAGGCAGGCCTCTTCATAAATCTCACTGGAACAGCACCAAAAAAAAGTTCCAGCATCATCACCTTGTCCAATGCAGATTCTTGACTTATCACTGAAGATAACGTTCATCCAGTCATCCACAGTCCATGATTGCCTCTAGTTAGCCCATTGCAGTCTTGTTCTTTTATATTTAGGTGTAAATGATGGTTTTCTTTTAGCTTTCCTGTATTGACATCCCATTTCCTTTAGGCGATTTCTAACGGTTCGGTCACATACATTGGCTCCAGCTTCCTCCCATTTATGCTTCATCTGTGTAGTTGTACTTTTTCGGTTTTCAAGACAAATGGCCTTAAGTTGTTTGTCTTGACGCTTTGATGTCTTTCTTGGTCTACCAGTACGCTTGCTTTAACAACCATTTCCATTGCTGTTGTAGTTGGTCCATACTTGGATTACAGATGACTGGAAAAGCCCACAGCTTTAGTACCATGGTGAAGGGTTACCTCTTCAAGAAGTTTCACAATCCTCTCTTTTTTCAAGAGACATTTCTCTTGTTGGAGCCATGGTTCTTGCCACTCCACTTCGTCCAGCAGCCCTCCAAGGTGTCATGACTGCAGGTGTTTTTAACTGCAGACTAACAAGCAGATCTACTCTGAGGCAGGTGTCCATTTAGGGAAAGGAAATTGACTGGGTGTGTCCTTATTTTCTACCTCCAATTTGAGTGATTCCATATTTTTTTCCCTGTGCTTGGTCAATAAAAGTAACATTCACTGACTTCCACAATGTTTTCTCTTCATTTCTTTGAGTGTTCCTGAAAGCCAACAAGTTGCACTTTGGAATACATTATTATTGTATCATGTTTTTGATCCAAGTTTGTTTTACAGAATGAAATGTCTGAATGAGTGCTCATCCAAGACTGGTGATTCCATACTGTTTGCCAGGGGTTGTACAAATAGCCTACAGCCCAAAAACACCATCCATCTAAAACCGTCACCACCCACATGTGGTAAAGACCACTTACCTGTTCTGAGCTCACCTTCATGCCGAACAAAGGAAACCACTTAATCCTTACATCAGATCTGTCCATAAAGAACCTGTCAGGGAGAGAACCAAGAGTGAGAACTGAGAACAGAGGCACAACCTGGACTTAGATGCAGGATGAGAGGTATTACCACTCAGTCAAACATTTAGGAGGTACAACACTGTTCTAAAGTCAGCACGAGATACATCACCAAGAACATAACTTGTGGAAGTGTCACTAACATGGTCGTAGTGTCAATTATTAACAACATTCAAGAGCAAGCACAATGACACCAGCTTCATATCGCCCAGAAACATTCATAAGAGTGTGATGCCCAACAGTGTGGATGCTTGTGTTTAGATTTCAGAGATATTTCTGGCAAGACATTTTCATTAAGCTTTATACTGGAGACAAACAGCAGAGTCAGACACAGCAAAAACCAAACAGCAATCTGGGAGACACAGCAAAATCAAATACCAGGAAACAGACAAATCAAACAGCAGCAAACAGACGGCAAAATCAAGTGCAACATCAAACAGTAAAACCAAATGCAACAGCAGAACCAGACGTAAACAGCAGCAAACTCAAAACGGCAAACTCAGACTCAACAGCAAATCCAAAACTCCCTGAGAAGCAGCATTAATTTTTTTACATACTGGGGCAGAAGTGAGCACTGTGCCAAATCCACTTGGTTTTCTGTAAGGTCTAATGACCGATTCACAGAAACACTGAAGCACAAAAATGCAAGAAAACCACTGCACAGAGCCATGCAGCCTACCATAGTAAACAAGCCTGTGGAGAAAAAAATAAATATGAAAACAGATACTATAAACTATCATTTCATAATATGCATTTTTATTAACTCACTTACAGGTGGACTTGGGGTGTGCATACATTGTGCCTACAGTAAAAAGAGGACAAAGAGTTAACATTCAAGTCAACTTTTCAATAGTACTTTTAAACAGAGCATTGCCTCAAAGAAGCTTTACAACTGTCTACACTCGCCTGTAATTGGGCAAGCCAGGGTGACTGCGGAAAGGAAAAACTCCCTAAATGTTACATACTTACACTCCCCAAATCGGAGTGCATGTGTGTATATACACACACAGAGAAAGAGAGAGAATAACACTATCCGTGTACGTAATGGTGTTATATTTCCATTTTTTATTCTGTGTATACATCAAAATAATTTAACAATCTTTACCAAACCTCAAACCTTTTAGTATTTGGAAACAAGGCCTACGTAGGGGAGAGTGGGGACAGCTGTAACAGCATTTTGTCCAGTTTCTCAGAAACTGACTATTAGAAAGTCTATTTTAATACAGTAAAACCACATCTGTCAGCTACCCAGCCACATTGCTGTAACGTGTACATATGATAGTTACAATTTACACTTGAACAGACAGTCAAATGTTGCAACTGACCCCATAACATGGGACAGTTGCACGCATCCTGGTCTAAAGTACAAGTCTAACCAAAAGCCTGTGCAACTACATGTTTCAATCTAGACTTAATTGGGAGTGTCTGAACCCCTGAAGTGGGGTGGTTCATAGCTGGGACGCCATATGAAAATGCCTTGCCCTGCTGTTTAATGTTAATTCTAGGAACTTAAAAGTCCCGCACCTGCTGAAATAAAAATTATATATACAGAAAAACCATACCTGCTGCCTTGCCCTGAAAGTCCAATTAAAAGCATTTACCTTTCACAGGTGGTTCAACTCAAGCAGCTTGGTGCATTCCAGACCCAGACCCCGTCTCACACCAACGGTTATATTAAAGAAAAAAAAGAAAGAGCCACGTTAAACCAGAACAGCAACTACTAACAGGACTTAAATTTTAAAATGGGCTACAAATGATTCAAATAGCCTAATCTGCGGTAAGCCTACTCAAACCAAACCTAGCACCGCTAACCGGAGAAACTCTCAAACCTGGTCGTGGAATTAAATTAAAACTTTCAGCTCCCGTGAAGAAGATAATTTAAGTAACAAATAAGACCTCCAGGAGAAAGAACAAACAAACCAAACCAACCAACTTTACCAGCAGTACACACGTTTGAACCGCAGAACCACTGCCGCAAATGACTGTAGAACCTGCAGCCACTCCTAAGACAAACGAACTAAAGGAATCGGGCTCTCCACCCACCAGTTATACACCCTACGTCACTAATTAATTGGGAATCACGTGTAACAAGAGTTTAACAAGACTCCGAGAATCGACTCGCAGCCTGTTAAATACAAGCTTCAAAATAGAGTCGGATTCGAAGAATCGACTCGCAGCTATAGTGTGCAGTGTTACTGCCTGCAGCTGGAGAATCCGCTTATGTATGAATTCAGATTTAATTTTACTGCGCTCAACTCCTGAATAAAACAGTTTCAGTACAGCATTGTTACATTTGTAAGCTTTATGAGTTTATAAGTGTATTATGTAGCCATTGTTTGATGCCTTTGTTCGTCTAGAAGCAAACGGTAAATGTATTAACGCGGACCCTCGGGAGAAATGAGTTGACATTGGGGATGAGAGAATGGAATTATGATCCCAATATAGCGCACTTCCTGTGGAATAGATGGTGATTTGTACTTTTTGTTTTTCAGATAGTTGTGCGCTCAAAATCTGAAGGAAATGCTCTGGGAAATGCCTCCCTCTAGTGGACATATTTATAAACTGCGCATGTCGTAAAACAGCTTTATTTATTCTCCGTTTGTGTTTGGACTGAATAATTTGTGACCATAAAAGTCCGAATCGTATTACTGAGCGGATTAGAATAAAGCTAGTCTGTGTATATTGTAAATAAAACATATCGAATACAATGTATAAGACTTGGACTTGGGTGTTTATGCAGATTTCTAATACATGACTGAAAAGAAAACACAAGCCAGATCGGTCGTGTGTTTAAATCCTTTGCGAAATACATAACATAAAGCAATAACTACTAAATATTGGCTGGGGACTATACGTGACGTGTCTCAGGGGTACAGGTGGAGGTGCTACATAGTGGCTTTCTGTGTAATGGATGCAGGTTGGAGTATCGATCAGAGACCAATAAATACACCATTATATAACCGTAATATACCGAAAATATAACTACAATGTGTCCAATATATAGCTACAATGTTGCCTATCCAAAATAAACCAACAATACACCAGTAATAGAATTTATAGATAATATACCTAAACATATTCAAAATATACTCTATGCATATAAACACAATAACACTATACAGTATATGCTATATATGTACTTACGTTAATTATATTCAAATCGCGTTATGGACCTGACCTGTATTTCGCTCATTCACTCAGGTGTAGCGGGGTGTACATTCTCCACAAGGGGGAGCTACGGTCACTCTAGTATTTCGGAGTGGTTCTGATTATTAATGATTTAGCTTTAGATGCTTATGAAAAAATATGTGAAACATGTATGCCTTTACATAATGAAATGACAGATTATTTAATAAAAACTATTCCATGTGATCAACGGCCATTCAAGGACTTTCTGTTGGAGCCCTTGAACTTTTGAAGATGCATCTGCTCATGTGCCCTACTCTTGTTTGTTATATGAGGGTCTTCTGTGATCGCCTGTTGCTAATGTGGCCTGATACCCGGCCTCCATGCTGTCATTTTCATGGTGAAAGTTTGTCACAGATCCTGCTTCGGCATCTTCATGGGGTTTGAGGCAGGACTTTGCCTAGGCCATTTTGCCTCTGCCTCTTTCATGCGTGAATTACTGAAACCTCAATCACAGTTTGTTCCCAAACATTTTCAAACTGCCTGTACATGACCACTCAGGCGGACACAGCATGCATTAGAGTTCAAAGCTCCAGAGGAATAGAACAGCTGGTTGCTTAAACATGAACAAAGTAGAATTTGACATTTAACGCTTTAAAACCAGTACAGCACAGTATATCACCACCATGTACTAATATCAAACTGTAGCTGTTGTAATGTCACCTGGAATACATCGAAGTCCAGTTTATTGTTCACACATGCTTCATCATGATTTACTATTTCACGGGCTTTGGCTATGCCTCCAAACTGGTCCGAGCCAGGACGACACTGATCAGGGAAGAAGTCAGTAGCAACTCACAACTCTTCATGGTGGGAACAATTTCATGAGCTTTATACAAAGCGGTACACAAAAGCAGGGTGGCGAGAAAGAAGTCTGAAAAAGTGCCACAGCGAATCTCAGTTTCGCTCCTGATGCTGTGTGGCGACGTTTTTTATGGCCAGACCTCACCAAGATAGATTTTTTAGAACCCTATCTGCTGTGAAGCATGGCTGTGGGCACGGTTTTCTTTAGCGGGAAATAAAGACGATGTTTCAGAGTGTACAGACAACGGATGCTGCCCCGCAGCCAGCAGCCCCCTGTAAGACAGCTAGGGATGGGCAGGTGATGCACCTTAATTTAAGCAAAACAGCAACTCCAAACACAATGAAAAACACAATGAAAACGCAGTAGCTTGAGGATTTTCAGAGCCCTGACCTAAAGCAGAAAACCTGTGGATGGAGTTGGAGAGAGAGACGGTGATGGCCACAGAATTTGACTGAACTTAACAGTTCTGCAAGGAAGATCAGGTAAAACAAATCCACACTCTAGGTGCGAAAAGCTGGTAGAGACATATTGTAACAGACTGATGCCTGTAATTATAACATTATATTTTGAATTGGTTTCATGCTAAACCCAAAGGGGTTTGGTGGTTTTCTGTAGGAACTGTAGGAACCTCACTCTCTCCTTTCTCCAGTTAGGTTTGTGTTTGTGTTTGTATTGTGCACGCGTTCTGTGTGAATGATTACACCAGCCCCGCTGCCATCAATCTGCATTAACTATTAAACCCTCCTGGCTCTGGGTTTTACTGCACTTTGCTTATACATGACGTATTAATGCAGAGCAATTATATAAGACAGTAGGAGGGCACCCTTAATTAGAGAGGCACACGCTTCCTGGTCAAACTTTAACACGCGCTCACTATCTCTACGGAGTATCTTTCGGGACTCAGATAGGAGCCCATCACATGCTACATCGTGCAGCAGCAGTCGAGCGAACGAGGAATCCAAATGTACAAGATCCTTTACTGAAATGTATTGGCGGATATTACGTGTCATCAGATTTCCACACCGATAACTGGATGCAAACGCAGAAACCTCTGAACTCCTGCATTATTGTAGAGAATTGAATTAGAGATATTGTCGGTCGGGAGCACTGGTGCTTGTGCCATCACAAACCGAGACACCTAGATCCAGATCAGGATCAACAAACTGGAAGGCAGGACCCAGGTGACTGATACTAGCCAGAAAACCTCAGCATTAGGGAGCAGTGTTGTCTCTTTAACATTCAGTCTGCCTGTGGTCATGTTTCCAAAGGTATCCATAGTCTGATTTCTGAGTTCCTGTGAGTTTTTGAGGCTGGGTCTGGGTAGAGCATTAATGCTTCAACTTAAATTTTTTTGAAAACCTTCAGAATTGATAGGTATTTGCCATGTTCCCACCATCATCCCACAGACATAAGGTCCTGGGTTTGATTCCAATTGGACTGTCCTTTGTCATTTCTATGTGGAGTCTCCATGTCTTCCTCGTGTCCACTTGGGCTTCCTCCGGATGCTCCGATTTCCTCCCACAGTCCAAAGACATGTGTGTTAGGCTAACTGGAGTTTCTAAAGTGCCCTTAGTGTGTGAGTGCGATAGATTGGCACCTTGTCTAGGGTGTCGCTGTCCCATGACCCTGACCAGGAGTAAGTGGATAAGAAAATGAATGATTTTGCCATTATCACAGAGATCATGTTGTGATGATGCTGAATGCTCGGTTTTCCCTGTCTTCAAGTGCCTCCGCAAATGATCAATGGGTTAAGGTCAGGTGACTGTGGAGGAAGATCCATCACAGTCAGCACTCCTTAACCTTTTTTGATCTTCGAGTAGTTGTTTCAAAGCTTTGAGGTCCCAACAATCATTTCACTAATGATCTCAGCCTCCATCATGTGTGTGTGTGTGTGTGTGTGTGTGTGTGTGTGTGTAGAGAGAATCCTGTGATTTCAAATCCATGCAGTGTTGCATCAGAAGTTATAACTGAATAAGCTTAAAGTGTGTGAGAAAGACATGACAAAGTGATGCCACAATGACTGAAAGCCAAACTTTGCGTGTGTGTGTGTGTGTTTGTGTGCGCCCATGTTTACATTACACTGTGGGGACCCGATGTCTGCACAAGGATAGAAAGACCTGACATTTTGTACCTTTTGCGGACATTTTGCTGGCCCCCACAGAGAAAACAGATTTTTTTTTTTTACAGACTCTGCAACTTTCTTTTCGAAAACAAAAAGACTCAAAATATTTGCTTTAGGTTACTGAGGTTAAGGTTAGGGTTAGGTGTAGAATGAATTACCTACAGTAATCATTATGTCAGTGGAAAGTCCCCACCAGAGACGAGCATATGTCTCCCATTCCAACAGAACAATAGGAGTATATGAGTACATTTTATAAAGGTATATACTTGCTTTTATTTATTTAGATACAGTATCTTTCTGTCTTACTACAGATCTATAAGTATTGACTAGCCTACACATGTGGGGCGGTGGATGGTCGTGGGGGAAGACTGGAGTGTTAATGTTACACCCTTCCTATTTTACTCAGTAAACCAGGGACTGTTTTTACTTTTCGATTGTAATGCTAAAAGCAGTGAGTCGAGGGAACGCTTAGATTACACAGTCACAGGACACACTCTACAGGCTTGTGGCGGGCCGTTGTGTAACAGGTTATAGGTCATGAAGTAGACCCCCCATTTGCAGCCAGCGATAGAACATCTAATTATATATTCCTGCTTATTATCTGGTCACGGATGCGTGCTGCGAACGGTGTTTAAAATAAAGAGGTGGCAACGCGAGAGGTCGCCGAGGATCGAGGATTACATTTCAGCTCTGTCGTCTACCTAATGACCTCTTTACGACCTAAAACCTAGTAGGGATTGCCTCCCAGACCCAGACGTCTCTTGCTCGTGTATCGCTGCAACCTGCTCTCGTTCTCTCCCTCCAATCTGGTGGGCATCTGCAGGGGGATTAACCGTGTCATTAAGGACAGACCACCTCGCCCCGGCTCCACCGTGGCTAGCTTCCGTGCACCAACTTTCCCTGCCATCCCGGGCTCCCATGGGGGAGAAGTGGGTAGGACCAGGCTGGGCCAGGGACAGGCGGAAGGGTTGAAGCATCTCATTTTAGTCGTCCCAAGAGGAATGCGGCCCATCTCAGACCAACGGGGCAGTACGGGAGGGAGGCTCCCCCGAGACCAGGAAACCCCCCCCTTCTTTTGTCTTGCAGGGGCGCGGGAAAAAGCGGAGAAGCCAAGGAGGGAAAAAGCAGCGAAAGGAGGGAGCGAGTGGGACAGGTGTGGAGGAAAAATGACAGGTTAGGGTTTACATCAGGGTGGGAAGAAGTATCGATGAAGACAGGCGTCCTGTGTAGCTTAGTAAAGTGGATGTATTTCGACGGAATAGCAGCAGGGACGCTTTTAAAGGCAAAACAAGGGTCCAGCAGGAGTAGCAAAGTATTTGGCGCCACTTTTTACCAGCCAGTGGTTACTGTCCTGTCTGGATGTTTTAACAAAACAACTGCAAGACGTTGTGCAATTAGTGTTTATTAGTCGTTAAATCCTAACATAAATCAACAGAACAATCAAATCCCTTTATAAACTCTTTGGCAAGTCAATGACGCCAGTGCGTCTTATATTAAGGTCAGTTAATCTTAGGCTTATGGGGTTTTAAGTTATGCAGTTCCTTGTCTCAATCTATATCCCATAAAACCCAAGCCAAAACAAAGAGAAAACCAATAAAACACTGTCCCGTCACGTCCCCAGCACCCGGGGTGTTCGTTTTAAGAACACTGCCTGGGCACCCAGGTGAAATTCCATCCACCTTGTGAATCTCTGCGCGTGAAAGCCTGTCCTTGCGGGAAAGTGTGCGTCTTCACGCTGCTCTGCGGACTGAGCGACATGCTGAAGGCCAGGTCCGTCCTGCGCGCTGCCTGCGGCGCACAGAACAGGGCGTCTCTGTCCCCCGGTGGACTGGCGGAGCCGTGATAGCGCTGCCCCGACCGCGCGGCGTATGAGTGCTGAGGAGTCGAAGCTGCCGTCGGGGGGCTGAAATGCCCGATAGCTGGTAGAGAGCTCACCAGTGAGCCCGCAGACGTGACCGTGTACAGAGGCGAAGGGTCTAGGGTCAGATACTCTGTGCTCTGGCTGAAGCTGCTCGACGAGTCTCTGGCGCAGCTGTACCCACAGTGGTTGTCGGAATAAGGACTGCAGTCCATCCCCGGGCTGAAAGTGTCAGAGCTTGGCACCGGGGAGCTGAAGGAAGCGGTGTGGTCTGTCGTGGGGCTGCTGAAGCTGCTGTCTAGGTTGATGGTGTCCTCGTCCTGCAATCCCAGAGTTCCATGGAATCCAGGAGTCGAGAGTGGCGTGGCAGCCACCTCCTCAGCCGAGCAGAGGAACTACCGAGAGAGGTTCCTGCACGTTCCGCTTGCCCCCTGCCATCCTGGAGCAGGCGTGCTCACATTGAGGTAATCTCTTCTTCCTCGGTTAGAAATCGCTTCCTGTATCTCTGAGCAGACAGAAGCCTCTGCGTGAGGGAGGCAGAGTGAGCGCGAGATCACCAAACTACAAGCAAAGCTGCGGAGATGCTGGCGAATAAACGTAACCTACCTTCGACTTTTCTTCCAGAGACTTCACGTAGGACGAGTTCAGGAACTCTTTGAGTTTATTATTCTCCTCCTGGAGTCTTGCCAGTTCTTCCTCTTTCTGCAGCAGCGTGTCCTGGAGCTGTGAACGCACAAGGCATTTAATGTTAGCATTCACCCGCTAACCGCAACGTCTGCTATTCGGTGACAGCAGCGTCTCGCGACCGACCTGCTTGTTCCGATGGAGTTGCGGAGACAGTTGGTCGGACCAGGTGGGATCATGCAGGGTGCTATATGCCGAAACGTGATGTGAGTCTAAAAAACGGACAGAGAGGGTGTGGTGTTTTTAATTGTACTAAAACATAGGCACATATATAAAAACTCACAACATTCACTACAAGCTCTAAACTATATGCATTTTGTATAATAATAATAATAATAATAATAATAATAGTAGTAATAGTAGTAACAATAACAGTACAAAATAGTAAAAAATATATTATTAGTTGTAATAACAATAGTAATAGTAGTATCACTATTCATAATAACTGTAATAGTAATGAAGTTAAAAAAAAAAAAAAAATTTTCTCTTTCCATTCCTGAATGCCCTGATCAGGTGGGCACTTATCCTGGCGAACACAGGGAGCATTCGAAAGGGTGCCCTGGATGGGATGGCAGCCCATCACATGGCAGGGGTGGCTGTCACAGCAACAAGAGATGATCCTCTGAACGGCCTCTCCTCAACCATGCCTGAATGTGATGCTCGATCCACCCAGATGGCACCGCCGTGGTCACCATGTGATTAGTGTAATAACAATGACACTTCTACTTCTAATGATAATGGTGCAGTGGCGGCGGAGTTTGAGTCCCAATGGCGTCTTGTGGCCAGGTCGGGCTTCACAAAGATATAGTGGAGATCGGAGGCCAGACAGGAGGGACCATTCCTTGGCACTGCAACAATTACCCCTGCAAAAGACTGGTGGGCTGTGCAGAGTGTACTTCGACCTCACCAAGTGAGTCTGGTAATTAACCGGAGCAAAATGGGACATAAAAACTATTATAACAAATAAATTATAACAAGAAGAGGGCAGCATGGTGGCACTGTGGGGCTTGTCATCTCACAGCTCCATAGATACTAAAACACTTGCCCACCATTGTGGCAACCAGGGTTTAAGTACCAATAGTGCATTACATCCAGGTTGGACATCAGGTACAGAAACTATTGGCTCTGTCTGTGGGACGTCTTGTCCACGGTGTAACCCAGAGAGAACGAGAATAGTGGCTGATCAGGACAAACTGTGATAATGATGACAATATTAAGAACGATAAAAACATTAATCATAATCAGTGTGTATTCTTTGATTCTATGCATGTAAAGAGTTGTTTAAATCATAGTCATTGCTAGAAACAATCGTGCACTACAGGCTTTTTGCAGACGAGCTCCAGCAAGGCGTTAAAAGGCAACGGAAAAATTCCAGCGTCCGAGTGGCGCGCAGGAGCCGGGAAAGGCTCTCCCGCGCCGCGCACCCGGCACTTTTTGCGGCACTTACGCTCACGCTGGCAGTCTGCGTCGTCCAGACGACCGGTGTCCCAGAGGGAGACGAGCGTTGCCGTGGAAACGTCAACAGTGGCGCGAGCCGACGTGGAGGCGGAGTAGGCACACTCGTAGCGTGGATCCCCCGCGTCTCGGTAGGACAGGATGGTGCTCTGTAAAACGGTCAAAAGCGCAGCAACCGCGCGAGACTTGCTAAGTTGGACGCAATTAGGCGCAGCTGGAAGTTCATTAAGCAAAAGCTTGATAGGCTACAGAGAGTCCGGAGAAAGTTTTGGAACTGCGCATGCACACGCTAAACTAACACAACACCATGGAAGTAAATGTGCAAACATTGTTTAAGTGTGTATACATTCAAATATAGAACTAACCAAACCTAATCTGCACACTTAAATACTCTAAATGGTATAACTGCTACTTAGATGCAGGTTACAACACTTTACGCACATCATGCCCAGTAACGCAGACCTTCCCCTCGCTTGCCTGTACGGTTATAGAATAAAGATGCGCGTACGGATCACTTACGACCGCTTATTACGCGCCTTCACAGGCTTTAACTAGAAAACACAGGTACACTCACCATGTCGCGAGCAGAACGGTTGATGCGTGGCGCGGGCTGGAGCGCGAGAACAGTCCCGGGAGCTCTCGGAAACCCTTTGGGGAGGTGAGAGCGCGCGCGGCGGAGGCACTAAATCAGAGATCCAATGACGCGCGGTTGCTCCATCGTCGAGCACTTCGAGTGGTGAAGCTGTCAAACTGGTCACGTGAGTTTTTTTTTTTTTACTCTGCCGTTGTACTCCAGATGCGCCACAACTGGACCGGGAGCCTGTGGCGCCAAATGCGCTTTGTTCCGACGAGGAGGCGTTGTTGAGCTCTGAAGGGTTTAACGCATGGTGTGAATGGTGCTATGTGCACGGCGTGTGTGCGCGCGCGACATGAAGTTGAAAGATACCGGTGCGCACCTGTTGTCATGCCGAATCGTTAATCTGTAAACCCAGAAAGGACAGTTCAAAAGTTTGATGAATTAATTCAACCCAACGGGGGGTGGTGATGGTGGTGAAGGGAGGCAGTTTTGTTTATGCCCAAACCCAAATGAAAAGCGCATTCCTTCGAGTGACACATTAACGTCACTTTTGCAAAAAAAACTAGAGCTAAATAAACAACAAAACCAAATGAACGACGTGAAGAAAGAGAGTGAAAAACGCAAGGGGCTTCGGCATTACTTAGATGAACAGGTGCAGAAATCTTTGTACACTGATGCCAGTCGGTGCCACTCAACATGCAAAGGATGCGGAATTGCCAGCTGTGGTCGCATTTGATCTGTATTTGGCGTGGTGGGTGGGAGGTGCGCCTTTTCCATTCACAACTGATTCACTCTTTCAAAACATGCTCAGCTTGGCCCGGTGGCACAACTCCAGAGACGTGTGTCGTGTGCACTTTGCATATTCTCCTCGTGTCCAGTTTCCTGCACGTACTCTGGCTTCCGCCCACACTCCAAACACATGCGTTAGGTCAATCGGCATCTCTAAGAGTGATATCCCAGTGAGTGAATGAGAGAATGCGTGTTTAATGAGACTCCCATGATTTTAAATCCCTACCGTGTTGCATCATACGTTATACACTAATAAGATTAAAGTGCGCGCGCGCGCGTGTGTGTGGTTTTTATGAAGTTTGTGGGTATTAAAGGATTTAGAGTGACTTTGCTAAGGGTTGTGGGGGCAGCAGCAGAAGCACAAGCCAGGAAGGAGAGACATCAGAAAGGCGTGTGTATTCGTTTGTATTTCACCTCGGCTGTACCTAACAATTAAACCGAGCAGCGTTCTTCCTCTTTTCACCTGATACCTCTATCGGCCCACGCGGTGTGAGTGTGTGTGGGTGTGTGTGTGGGTGTATGAGGAGGTGCTGAGGAAAGATCCAGGAATAAAATGTTAAACATTGGCAATACGACCGGTTCTTATGGAAGAATAGATTCACACCCTCTCTCTCTCTCTCTTCTCTCCTCTCTCATCCTCCACACAACACACAACACCACACACACCCACCCCCACCACCCACAACCGACACACCCAGACACACCACAGACAAAAAAAAAAAAAAACTCCAAATTTCTTTTTGGGTCTGTTGTACACTTTATGGTTTTTTTGAGTTGAGATCCTAGCTTCTTTTAAAATAGTAAAGTAGCGGTGGAGCTGATTTCTTCGAAAAGCATCCTTTTTGTTAGGCCTCAAGAAAAAAGACGGGTACGAAAGGATAGAGACTTGGATTGGTGGAGAGAGAGATAGTTTTAGGGAATGGAACCTTGAGGATGCACAATTTTTATTGTTTTCTGGCATGAGTCGGGGGAGGCGTAGATGGGGGGTAAGAATAGCCCAAGGTCTAGTATTACTATTTAAACATTGGCAATACGACCGGTTCTTATGGAAGAATAGATTCACACCCTCTCTCTCTCTCTCACACACACACACACACACACACACACACACACCCCTAAAAATAGTAAAAAGATGTTAAAACCATAGAAGGTATACGGTTTAAACATAATATTTTAATAACAAAAAAATAAAATGAACCCCTTGGTAAAAAAACGGACTCTCACCCCTCAAGCTCTGATCCTAGAATCGCCCCTGGTTTACACTGGAAGGTGACTGGCACTTGAAAAGCACACACTCATAGAATTTAGACTTAGACCTAGAGCCAGATCTCTACTCTACATTCATACAGCAAACCAGATTCACTGCTCAAACCCGATGTCATCTCAGTCCTAACCATACAGTAGACAACTCTCAAAAGATTCTGAAAAGACTTTTAAAAGACTACAGTCTGACGTCCTCTCACATCTAACAATGAGTCACAGAGTTTTTAGTCATAGGCTATGACGTTGCAAAGCACGGGGGTTCTTGCATGGTCACTGTCTGCAAGACTGCAACTAGATTGTTTTGAGATTTCCCATCATTCATTATTTATCCATTCTTTTGTGGTATAAATATTCGAACACGCCACAGAGACACTCTTGCTCACTCCACAACACCAAGTTCTCCTCTTTTTGTACAGTCTGACAGAACTGAGGCTTCCCGAGGATCCCGGAGTCTCGTCCATGTCTGAGAGAGAGAACTAACCTATTGGTTATTTAATGTTATTTTACAGAATATAAGATGAAAGATGAGAGAGGTCTGTAATTTTCATCATTCTTCAACTATGAGAGACAAAATGAGAAAAAAGATCCAGGAAATCACATTGTAGGATTTTTTTTAAAGAATTTAATTGTAAATCATGGGTGGAAAATAAGTATTTGGGTCACCCACAAGCAAGCAAGATTTTCTGACTCTCACAGACCTGTAACTTCTTTCTTCTTTAGGAAGCTCTTCTGTCCCTCCTCCACTGGTTTTACCTGTACAAATGGCACCTGTTTGATCTCGTTATCTGTATAAAAAGACACCTGTCCACAGCCTCAAACAATCAGACTCCAAAACTCAACCATGGCCAAGACCAAAGAGCTGTCGAAGGACACCAGGAAGAAAATTGTAGACCTGCAGCAGGCTGGGAAAAGTGAATCTACAATAGGCCCAGCAGGGGTGGTGTGAATAAATCAACTGTGGGAGCAATTGTAAAACATACAAGACCATTGATAATTTCCCTTGAACTGGGACTCCATGCAAGATCTCATCCTGTGGGGTCAAAATGATCATGAGAACGGTGGAGCAAAAATCCCAGAACTACACGGAGGGACCTGATTGAATGACCTGCAGAGAGCTGGGACCAAACGTAACAAAAGCTACCATCAGTAACACACTACGCCGAGAGGGGCTCAGATCCTGCAGTGCCAGGCGTGCCCCCCTGCTTAAGCCAGTACATGTCCAGGCCTGTCTGAAGTTTTGCCAGAGAGCATATGGATGATCCAGAAGAGGGACTGGGAGAATATCATGTGGTCAGATGAAAACCAAAATAGAACTTTTTGGTAAAAACTAAACTGGAGGAAGAAGAATGCTGAGTTGCATCCCAAGAACACCCATACCTACTGTGAAGCATGGGGGTGGAAAACATCATGCTCTGGGGCTGTTTTTCTGCAGAGGGGACAGGACGACTGATCCGTGTTAGAATGAACGGGGCCCATGTATCGTGAGATTTTAAAGCCAAAACTCCTTCCATCAGTGAGGGCATTGAAGATGGAACGTGGCTGGGTCTTCCAGCATGACAATGATCCCAAACACACCGCTCGGGCAATGAAGGAGTGGATCCGTAAAAAGCGTTTCAGGGTCCTGGAGTGGCCTAGCCAGTCTCCAGACCTCAACCCCTTAGAAAATTTGTGGAGGGAGTTGAAAGTCCGTGTTGCCCCAAAACATCACTGCTCTAGAGGAGATCTGCATGGAGGAATGGGCCAAAATACCAGCTACAGTGTGTGCCAACCTGGTGAAGACTTACAGGAAATGTTTGACCTCTGTCATTGCCAACAAAAGTTATGTTACAAATTATTGAGTTGAACCAAATTTATTGACCAAATACTTATTTTCCAATTTAATTTACAATTAAGTTCATTAAAAATCCCACAATGTGATTTCCTGGATTTTTTTTCTCATTGTGTCTCTCATAGTTGAAGTGTAGCTATGATGAAAATTACAGACCTCTCTCATCTTTCTAAGTAGGAGAACTTGCACAATCAGTGGCTGACTAAATACTTTTTTGCCCCACTGTATAATAAATGTAAAGTGAATTAATCCTTTATTTTTTCCATTTTCTTCTTTTTATTCTTGTATGATGAAAAAAACCTCTTAATCTGGTCTCGTCTCGACCACTTCCAGTCTTGGTCTTGACTCGATCTTGACTGCTAAAAGTCTTGTCTCAGCCTTGATGTGTCCCAGACTTGGTCTTGACTCTGATTCGGCTCTAGTGGTCTTCAACACTAATCGTACGCAAAGGATCCATTGAAATATTTGCTTAAAACTCCAAATTCGACTCTTTTCTGGTACTTCTGTAATCGGCACCGGGACTGCGTCTGTGCTTAGCCTTTTTTGAAGCCTTCAGAGTGGAGTTTTAATTAATACAGAAATGGCAGCTTGGGTAATTAAGGGCAGAGCTGTTTGTCTGGAGCCCCACTGTGAGGTGAACGGTGGGTTTTCATTCTCCACCTTGTCCTAATCCTCTTGCTTACACCCTCAGGTCTGTCAAGCAGCATGCCAGTCTGTCACACTTTAAGGTCTGTACGTAAACTTTAAAACAAGTTTAAAAAGTTGAAAGGTTTAGTTTAAGTGACGTGCTTTGCTTTAAATCACCAGCGTTCACCCCAACCAAAGAACCGGTCTTTAAACTGGCACCAGTCCCTTATAGGAAGACTCGTCTCTAAACAAACAGGATGGAAATGATGCATTTGCACCTGTTGTTTTAAAGCAACACATATGAACAAGCCGTCAGCGATAATATGCCCAAACTCCCAGCACAAGTCATTTACACACACACTCCCTTCTCATCTCCCACCTTAGCACCGGTTCTCCCTCCTTGCTGGTGGAGCAGTTGGGCAGTTAATTGCTTCCACTCTGGGCTGGTAATGAGAGTACAGGTGGAGATACCTGGGCAACAAGCCGTACAGCCCCCGGCCCAGATGTCCCGCAGCCTAAGCCCTTTCTGCCTTAAACACCCCCGCAGAGAGCCCTAATGACCAGCCGAGTCTGTTCAGGGTTTGTTGGCCAACAAACCAGCACCCACTGGGGAGCTGTAACCTGTTGCTGAGTTTGTTAAACGCCGGCTGAACTTGTTTTAAAGGGTGCGTTTGTGCCCGAGTGTGTTTACCTCTTGTGGACTGAATCCTAAGAATGTTTCCAAACTCTGTCTATTAAATCCACGTCATGTCACAAAGGTAGTGTTATACGCGCGATCGTCGCACGTGCCGCTCACTCGTTAGGAGCTGGGGAATCATCTATCGACATAAAGTCAAAACAGAATTGACATCGCTCTTGACTTCTTGACGAGGGTGGGGTCCTCTTTCCACCCCTCCGGCCCTCCCCTGCATTAAACCCTATCTCATTATTAACACCCTTGTCCCACCTCGAGATTACCCTCCAGACGCGTGTAGAAGCGGACCGCGCGGCCTAACTGCACGCCGCCATGCTAAGCCTCTTTTAAGTGAACAATGCTCTCCAGCAGAGCTTATCTTGCCAATTAAGTCCAGGGCGCTCTCTCCTGCGTTACAGCTTGCTACGGCCGACGCGCTCCTCGCCCGGCCTCGACGCCACGGCCCCCCGCTAGGTCCAGGCATGCTGCACGCACGCACACAATGGCACTAAACACGCTCTCTTTGTGTGTAAAAGGAAGACCATATTGGTTTGGGCAGGACTCGTGTATTCCTCCCCAGCAACACAAACCTGCCACCTACAGGCATCAAAGTGCCGCCGGGGGGGACGGGGACTCTGAGACTTCCCTCACCTTGACTTATATCTTCCATGTTTTTGTAAATTCACCTTAGGTTGTGTAGATTCTGGCCTTCAGTTAAAGGTTTATATAAATGCAAAACAAAACAATTCACATTTTCTTGAAAATACTCAAGTTAAAATGACTAGCTGGGTGGACTGGACTGGATGGGTTTCCTCCTGGTTCCACAGACGTGTTAAGTCACTTTGCTGGTCACCTCACAGCTCCAGAGATCCTCGGTTCGATCCCGACTTCGGACTGTGCCTGTTTGGAGTTTGTATGTCCTCCCTGGGTCCACAAGGGTTTACTTCAGGTGCTTCGGTTTCTTCCCACATCCCAAAGACATGTGTAGGGTTAACTGGTCACTCTAAATAGGCCCAGTGTGAGCGTGACTGACTAGTATCGGCGTAATCTTGTTCCTTTGGCAAATAGCCCAAGTCACTTGCTGCCTCTAAAGTGTAATGTATGTGTGTGTCAGAGTGGGTTTGTTCTCGCCTTAAGCCCTGTGCTGCCTCTGCAACATTAAGAGAGGGAGGTTTGCTTCCAACTCTCATTACAGTTCTCACACCTTTGAGCCACTATGATATCGGGTAGGGGGTTCCGGAGCCTGTCCCGGAGACTGCAGGGTGCAGGCATAGGCACGTCCTGGATGGGACACCAGGGCCCGGCCTGTTCTGGATCATGGAAAGGTCAGTCGTGTCTGGGAGATATCGACTCGACTCGGCCAGAAAGGAACCGCTGGCACTCAAACCTGAGTATCATGATGGCAGTGTTGCCAAGTCTGCATTAAATACAGACATTTGCTTCAAATGACCACTGATGCTGGATAGGATGCTTGTGTCATAAGGATCATGCTGTTCCATCGTACCCTCATGGTGTCTCTAATGTCCCTTGTTTCTGGTAGTGCGTAGGTTTCTGTGGGGGTGTGCTGTGCCTGTGTGGGGATTATAGAAACACGATCCTTCCCGAGCCCTGACGCTTAACGTGGCAGTGTTTCATTTCTGCTCTTTATGTCAGTGAGACTATTAGCTGGTCAGTGAAAGGTGGGATTGTCGAGCTTGGGCTTCACAACATAAACTTTACCTGCCACTGCAAAGAGGGCTCGTATGACACCCAGTGCCACGCAGAACGCCCCACCGCCCACTCGCTGCCGTTCGGAAACAATAGGCTTGCTGCCTAAAGACGACCTCATGTTATTCTCGGGCCACTGAATGGCTGCGGCTCCGGTCACGTGACCTGGCTGAAAATTCCTCCTGGACAAAGCGTTCTACAGGGGCAACGACGCGAGAGTAACAGGAGGGAGTTCCCGACGGCCGGTGGAGCACGACCCGGACCACATCTTTGTCTTCGCAACACCTCTTAAAAGTGCATGTGTTCAGGTTCACGCATTCCTCCACAGGGGTCACGTTACCTGACCCGAGGAACAGCAAGTGCAAAGAATATGCCAATGGCAAAAAGTCCAAGTAATGGCAAATAAACACCGGCAGGTAAATCTGTCTCAATAGTGCATGAGACTTAGGGTTTAAGTCAGATATTAGTTTTGTACTATCGGTGAGTAGGAATGAATTACTTGTTCGCGTACAGGTGTGCGCCGTTTAACGTCCTGCATCATGTTCTGTGGAACAGGTGGTTGGCCGAAATGGACATTACCGTAGCCACATAGTGGTTTAGATACTTTGCACATAGTGTTTTATTATAAACAATAATATTAATGAAAACACAACGTGAAAACATTTCGTACAGTGCTGTACAACACAGGCATTCTTATCTGCGTATCTTTTATCAAACCTGAAACACTTAACTGATAACGAGTAGAAAGTTTCTCTACTGTCTCTGTTCTGTCAGCAGGTGTCGCAAGCGTTCGCTCGTACTAGTTTTCTGTCATTCAGACGTGAATCAGATGTATATAAGACAGATTTTTATCTCCTTTAATGTCCTATTATAATACTTTCAGATTTTCTAAAATATTCATACTTTGCTTGAAATATTATTTTTTTTAATGATATCTTTCCCCAGATAAAAGACTCGACATGTGAGGTCCATGTCTGGTGCACACTGGGACACTTTAGAGACACCAACTGACCCCTTGCATTGTGGAAGGAAACAAGAGTACCCGGACTAAACCCCTGCGGACTAGGGGAGGGCACAAAAACTCCACACAAGCAGTGTCTATGCCAGGACTTGAACCTGGGTCTCTGGAGCTGTGAGGTGAATCAAGACATGTAGGCCCTGGATCCAAACCTACGTTCGTAATAGTGGATTTTATTATGTTTATAAGGGCAATTAGTTGGTGCAGTGATCTAATATGCAAGCCGGTCACCACAGGGACCCGGGTTCGAGACCCAGCGATGCCTTCTGGCAGGGTTGGGTGTCACATACAACCTTGTGTTCTGTCAGGGACCCGAGTCATTAAGCATTTCTGACCTCTGTAGCTGCGAGGTGACATTGTTAGGCACGCTTTGATGGTCCTGTTTGTAGGTGCACAATTTTAAACGTCGTCTCATTCACTGTACAGGTTGAGGTCCTTCATAGGAGTCAACTGACAGAGCAGATCCTCACAAGTCGCTTGAGAGTCTGTCAATCGGATAATCCATCGCAACACAAGATTTAACCTGAATGCAGTTTTTTTAAAAATACATAATTAATAGCTTGCAAGTTCTTCACACTCGTGAACTTTGTGATGTGCTGACAGGGGGTGTAGAGAAGTGACAGGGCAAGGTTGGATTGTATCACCTTTCTAATCCTGTGCTCACAAGGCTGTCTTTCTGGTCCTAAACACACACACACACACATGACCCATCACAATCCTTATCTTTTTCCTATACTGCACCGATTCATCCTGTAATTCCAGTATTTTCAATAAGGGCTGAGGCCTTGTGCTTGAGCGTGTGACATAAAGTGATTGTTGCAACATGATATGCCCTTTCTACTTTCACAATTGTGATTTTGTGACACATCAGTGGACAGAGTTACACAATCAGAAATACTGCACGATCGATATTTACTTTAGGAAGCCAACAGTCAGTTCAATCTTCCCTCACTACTTAATCCTTTATTAATACATGTTTGTAGTATTCTCAAAATAATGTCACAAAAAATTTGCCCGCCCTCCAAGGAGCATTTGTTGCCAGTCGCCCTGGTTTGCATCCAGTCCCTGGCCAGGTGAGGCTCACGAGCCCTGGTGCCAGTCCAAAGTTTGATGGACCAGCACTGGGAAATGATCTACCAACCATCATCTCTTCCCACGAACATGGCCAGTCCTGCCTCTTTGTGACACCCAGCCAGGCCAGAAGGCACCTCTGCACTCAAACATGGGAACATGGGTCTCCGCACTGGGGCTAGTGAACTACCATTGATTTCTTGTGCAGGACAAGGGCACAGGGTGCAAGCGCAAGTTTCTCTTGATTCACTGCCTTTTGCCTGATGCCCAACCAAGCCCCAAGGTCCAAGCCCTGTGCTGCCTGGTGTGCTCTAAGAGGAATATTAGATGATGTCCCAAAGCCCTGCAGCACTGTAACGATAGCCCTCACCCTACTTTGCTGGCCAGTTTGTAATGGTATGTAAAAACAGCGCTGGCAAATTTTTTTTTTTCCATCAATACTACAAAGTAGGGGGCAACTTAAATAATCCACTGGGGGTAGTGTGTATCTGTGTGTTATTTGAGAGAAAGAGGGACACAGAGAGAGGGGAGGCTGTTTCTGGGGGTTCTGGACAAGACCCAAGCCTGGAGGGGTGACGCTACAGAGAAGTAGCATCAAAAAAGATTGAAAAGAACTAAAGCACAAGCCCAGAAGCTACCTACGTTTCTAAAAGCCCCTTACTCACAAAGCACATTTGTGTGTTTCTGTGTGTAGGGGGGATTCAGCTGGTGGTCTGCTGTTAATTTAGAGAACTAAAAGTGAAAAAACGAACACTAAGCACAAACACAACTTGAATGGGAAGCTGCATAGACTCACGTTTGTGTTCGTTAGTCTTCAGAATAAGGACCATTCTTGTGGTTTGGCGCCATCTGCTGGCGAACATTTCCGTGAATTCAATTTTTTTCTAAAAGATGGATGCGAATTTGCTTGTAGTAATAGATAGTAAGCAACCTGGCCACGTTGCAATCCCAGCCTGGGGTTCGAACCCAGGTGTTCATCAGCGTATCTCTGACCTCTATGCCACAGGAGCTGACTAAATCATAGAGTTGAAGGCCAAGTGTGTTAACATCTACTCTGACATTTCCATTTCTCTACGAATTCTTACACACAGGCGAGGCGTTTCTAGAGTACCTGTACAAAGGGACACAGAAATTAGTGGCGCATAGCTGTACCCTTTTGCTTGCCAATTAGCCGTAGGGGCACAACTGTGTATAAGGCTGTTAAATAGTAAATAGAGGAAGTGATTTAACACTGGAGTGGGAGTTACTCTGAACTGGATGAGAAACGGAGAACAAATGAACACTAAAAATTGTATTAATTATGTTTACGCTAACGTTTACTTTAGTGCTCTAATGTGTACTTTTGATAGCTTATACGGTTGTAAGTAGCCAAAACATGTTAGCTACGAGCTGTTATTACCTTGTCTGCAGCCTGGTTGACTTTCTTGTACATATTTACGGCTGTCCACTAATCCACGCGAAAAAAACACACGAAAGAAACTTGCTTGCTTTTGAAGTGTTTGGCTAGACTCTGGGGAATTATGGGAAATGTAGCGTCTGTTGTGAACTTGCGTGGCGTGTCCTGTAGTTCTGCTCACCAATCCAGGATAAAGTTGACTTCTTACCGCCGTGATGTTAGTGGGGCACGGCAACATTTTACCGGGGCATAACGACATCCCTGCCTCTCATTTAAACCGTCGCTCATCCTGAGCACATGCGAGTGGTTTTTTTTTTTCCTCGCACCCGTTTTGTTTTTATTAGCTCCTCAGAAGCCACACATCTGGCAGCTCGGTCGTGTTTAACTTAAGTCGAACCACTGGCTTTCTGGGAAAGTGGAAGTGTTGCTGTTTTCTTTCACAGTTAGCGTCCGGTACTTGTTTATCTAATAACGAGCGTGTTCACGCTGGTCGGTGGATATGACTAGCCTCCCACACCACCCCACCCACAGTCTCCATTTCTCTTCTCTTTATCTTCCATCGGTTTCTCTCCTGTGTGAGCCTAAATCTGGGGAGACTTTAGATTTGGTCCAGTGGTCCATCAACAGTTTCCCTCATTAACAGCAAATTTAGAGATAAAACAGGAGCAATTTCCACGTGAAGATCGTACTTTTTAAAGGTTGTTCAGAGTGTTTTTGAGGCAGAGTGCTACCCTTTGGGTTAAAGAGGCATTACATTTACAGCATTTAGCAGACGCCCTTATCCAGATTGATACAGTCTTACAATCCAAGCAATTGTTAAGGGTTAAGGGCCTTGCTCAAGCAGCTTGGCAGAGGTGGGATTTGAACCCTGGACCTTCTGGTCCATAGTCCAGTACCTTACCCGCTAGGCTACTACAGTCCCGCATTGTAGCGGTAATATCCTCGGTTAACTGTGATTACATCAGGTTGACAACAGACTGCTGACTTTAAAACTCCTGCTTAAGCATTTTTCCTCATGGCTTACTTGAACTGCTACTTGGCTCTTTTTCAGAAGGGTATTATTCATTTTATTCAAATATTGGGTACTTTATACAGGAGTAATGTTTGACGCGGTGTTATATTCCCGTTCTCAGAAGAGCATCCTTCTGATATAATAAGACATCCACTCATTTTTCTAAATTAGATAATGGAAGGATGGCACGGTGGTGCAAGTGGTTAGTGTGGTCGCCTCACAGCTCCAAAGAACTTTGGCTCGATCCCGAGCTCAGACTCCGCCTGTGTGGAGTTTGCATGTCCTCCCCGTGTCTGTATGGGTTTACTCCAGATACTCCTATTTCCTCCCACGTTCCAAAGACATGCGTTAGGTTAATTGGTTGCTCTAAATTGGCCCTGACTAGTATGAATGTATCCTTGCTCCTGTCGTGAATAGCCACTGATGCTGATGCGACCATAAATAAATAGTTAGCATAAAAACAAAATGACTACATGCATAGCGCCACAAACGTATCATTTTTCTGGCAGTGCTTCCCAAGGATTAAGATACCCAAGGCAAACATTATATTCTCATCTCCAAAAGGAGGCCACTGGTTTAAGATCTGAGAAGGACGAGTATACGCTCTCTCACGGTTCAATCAGGGAACAGGCTCAGGTTAGGGATTATAAAGTTCTGAAGCGCCCGGGCTCTTTCAGACCTCCTTAGAAAAACACACATGTTTTTTCTCTTACTGGTAAAGCTAACACACCGAGAAAGCTGCCCAGCTGCATCTGCATATTAAAACAAAGAACTCTCTTTCTCGCCGCTCCCGTACTCCACTTCAGCTCCTCTCTGGACTTCTCATCTGATCAGATTTCCACGCTCAACTGTGCCCTTCTCCTGACCCGACGCACGTTCATTTATTCTGTCTCTCGCTGGGAAATTAAAGGTACAATTTCAGTAGACTTTATGATCGCTCCGTGACTGTCTTTGCGTTAACTTGTGCACCTAAACGTGGATTTGATTTCTTAGGTGATTTCTACCATGATCACCAACATATCCACGGCTCCGTGTGTCGCTTACCATGTACAAGCACTTTGTAGTTCTACAATTACAGACTGTAGTCCATCTGTTTCTCTACATACTTGATGTAGTCCCCTATACTCTGTTCTCTGACAGTCAGGATCCCCAGAAGTCAGGTACTGACGATTGGATCAGACACAGCAGTGCTGCTGGAGTTTTTAATCAGTGTTCACTCACTGTGCTCTCGATTAGACACGTCTACCTTATTGCTCCACCTTGTGAAT
This sequence comes from Ancistrus triradiatus, assembly GCA_025084515.1. Classification (NCBI taxonomy): domain Eukaryota; kingdom Metazoa; phylum Chordata; class Actinopteri; order Siluriformes; family Loricariidae; genus Ancistrus; species Ancistrus triradiatus. The sequence goes on from JAJAGP010003161.1 coordinate 35,489, forward strand.
GTAAATTCGGAGACAGCATCTCATCTGTTGCTGCACAGTTTGTGTTAGCCATCCTCTAATCCCTCATCAGTGCTCACTGGATGCTGGTGGCTGGACATTTTTGGCTGGTGGACTATTTTCAGTCCAGCAGTGACACTGAGGTGTTTAAAAATTCCAGCAGCACTGCTGTGTCTGATCCTCTCGTACCAGCACGACACTGCACAGTCCTGAGAATGATCCACCACCCAAATAGTACTTGTCCTCTGTAGAATCGCCCCTGGAACCAACCCTGGACAGGGTGCCCGTCCATCACCGGGTGTGCACGACCGGCCACACTGGAAACCCTGGCTCTCTGTTAGACACACACATAAAAACGAAATTCACTGAGATTTCCATTAACCTGGCCCTTAAGCACCTAAACAGCCCATGTAGAGTGTTCCCAAAAGATCTAGATTAAAAGACGTCGAGACCACACACACACACACACATAATCTTTGATTTCCAGTTAAGGAAGGTTATGTTGAGTCTCGTCGCTATGCACACAGATCAGTGCTCACCCTGAGGACTAGGAAACGAAATGTGACAGATCCACATCGCTGTAAGTGTAGAAACAGACTTCCTCTCTCTCTCTAAAGCAGTCTGTCTTGTGTGTTACTGTGTCTAAATAATGCAGACACCTCAACAACCTCAGTTACCCCGTGAGGTCAATATCGTCGCACATCTTTACACACACCCCACGTTATGGAACATTGTAGGGCTAAAGCCTTCCCTTGGGCTTAGACATAGTGTGAATTTAAAGTAAATATAGACAGGTTGCTGGAGAGCCCCGCGTTGTCTGGCACATTTTTCACAAGGTACACAATGCATTTCTGTATTCATCCTAATTAGGCACGATCGCACAGTGGCCCTGAGGTTCTTTCTGATCGAACGCAGAGGTGGTCATCGCGACCCCCAAACTTGCCATCAGTGGTCGATGAGATCAGGAATGATGAGAGCGAGCCTTCAGGGCAGGCAACAGTGGAAAACTTGCACAAATGATGTCAGAGGGATCGTGTCCGCGGATTGGAGTGGAGATTCCCGGGGAGAGCCTATAAAACGGGGAAGGACGACACCGGGAGCAAAGGGAGCGAAGCTGCGAATGTGAGAAATTCCTGAAACGTGCGTTGTCTCACATGACCTCGAGCGAGTCCTGACTGAAGGTAAGAGGCCGAAAGACGCGACAAACTCGAGCTGTGGTGCGACTAGAGAGACGCGAGTGTGTGTGTGTGTTAGGATAAACATACAGGTGCTGTGATCTTCATACAGGTGGCTATAAGGATTAGAGACTTAAAGATACCAACAGCCAGAGGATAAAGTACCTGGTGTGTGTGAGAGAATGCCTTTCAGAGAATGCATGGGTGTACATGCAGGAAAGAGAGAGAGTGTGTGTGTGTGTGTGTGCGTGTGGGAGAGGGAGACAGCTGGCAGTGTTTAATTTTGGGAATGGAAAATGCTAAAGTTATCTCATGTTGCTTGGCTCTGTCGCTGCACCGAACACATCAGACACGTTTAAGGTCAGGAGGTCGATGAACGTTAAAGATATAACCTCTGATTAATTTACCGCCTTTACCTGCCGATCCAAATCCTGAGTCCGTACATTTTATTAATAGTGTCCAAAGACAGGCTTGTTCGGGAGGTGATACGATTTTTAACACTAATTTCAAAAGATACACTATATACACAAAGTTTGTGGACACCCAACAATACAGCCAAATCAGGGGTATTAGTGTGGAGTTTGTCCCCCAACTTGTTGCTACAACAGCCAGGGCTTTCCATTACAGCTCTGGAAAAAATTAAGGGATCGCTCCAAATTAGATTAAAATCACAATCTCTACATGTAGAGCAACGATTCCTTTCCAGCATCTGCCAAATTCCACCACAGACACACCTGATTCTACTTAATGAATGAATGATTAGTGATCACCTGAACCAAATCTTTGTTACTGAGCAAAAGTACATACAAAAGACACACAAAAGCTGGGACCGAAATATTGATTTCTGAACTTTCCCAAATGAACACATTAGTACGTTTTGTTTAACAAAGGAACATAACATTTTCTTTATATTATTATTTGTATTATTAATCAAAATTTGAAAGCACTGCATCTCCTTTGTTATTTTGACCAGCTCTTTTTTTCTCCATTTACAGTGAATAAAAGCTGTCATCGCTGCTGCACAGAAATATTTTTTTATTTGGAATTGGTCAGTCATTTCTCGATTAAAACACATACAGAACCTACAAATAGTAACACCAGAGAAACTGATTTTGCATTGGTAATTTTGGAGCACTAATATTTTTTCAGAGCTGTAGACTTTGGAACATGACTGCGAGGTCGGCTGCTGTTAGACAATAAGCTCACTTTTGACATGCCGGTGCATTTGTTTTTGGAGTTGAGGTCAAGATTCTGTGCAAGCAGCCAAGTTCTCAATCAAAGTTGGCAAACCAGCTCTCTACGGACTTTGTTTAAGGACAAAGAGCTGATGAACTGACTTGTTGGAAGCAGAAACCTATAATTTGATATTGAGACTCACTGGGTTATCAGCACAAGCCATTCTACTGCCAGTTATATTATCGACGTGTTACAAGTGAGTGTTACTCACAAGGGCGTCCACAAACTTTTGTGTTGCCAAAAACCTGGGTGTGACATGTGAAGCGGTGCTTAATAAACAACGCGCTAATTTCCCTATCAAAATCCACCCAGTCGGCACGCAGGTAAGGTGAACACCCCCGTGCTGGGGTTTGCGTTACGGACGTGCACAGAGGCACAGAGGAAGGGCAGCCAGTGGCCCTGCTGGGTCCGACTGTGTGTTTGGGCTGAGTTCTTGTGTTTGTGCAAAGGGTGTACGTTTGGGGTGTGCGCTTATTCTCACACTCTTACGGCTGCTGCACTGCACGGCCAAGTGTACTTTCACAGATGGAGGCCGGTTAAAGGTAAATAGCACTTAGTATCTCAGTAACTTAACACGCCGTGTGTGTGTGTGTGTGTGTGTGTAAGACTGTGTGTGTTCAGTCCAACTTACAACGAAGACACAATATATAGATTTCGTAACAACAGAAAGCGTAACTCTATACGCAGTACTGAGCCTTCGTTTTACTATAGTTTATAGTTTGCCTTCTGCACTATTTGTTGTAGCAGCTACACTATGGTGACTTGGTGGTAAGAGCCTGCTCCTGGAAATGGCAGTTCCTGATGGCCTGGGATTAAATCCCGGGGGTTGCTTGCTTACGTGACATTATAGCCACTCGGGGAACACTGCCGTCCAAACTACATGTTCTTCTGCGCCCTGTGTACCCTCCCTCACAACCCTGACTAATATAAGCCGGATTAAAACATGGAAGAAATCGATAATGTAATGTGACGCTCCAGTGCCACTGTATCTAATGTACCTAATATGCTGGCTCATCACCGGGATGGTCTTCATACAGAGGCAGGTTGCTGTACCTGAGGGAGGTGAGGCTGTATGGGGGAACCAACCATCCCTGTAAAGGCCTGGCACCCTGTGAATTCCAGAAAAAAACGTTCAGTGTATAATTAACGTTTCCTCAGTCAGACACATCGAACTCGGCTGGTCTTGATAACAAGACAAGACCATCTCCAAATGAGTTCGAGAGTAAGACCGGACAGAAAATAAGTCTATATTAAGCATTCATTTTACACTGAAAATGAAGTGCAACTTGTATGATCGTGTTGTGTTTGTAGATGCTGGGCTGTAGTGTGCTGCTTACCTGTCTGATGACGATGACCTTGTTCCACTGCACTATCGAAAGTCAGCACTTAACCCAGGACAAACTGGAGGTGAGATGCAGGCTTTCTCTTTCACACATACTAAACAAACGAAACGTAACGTTCATTTACATTCTCATCCTGAGCTGAGTATTTAAAGTCCTTTACCCAATGCACCAACCGTGCCAACCAGGGTTTGAACTTGCAGCTTTTTAATTCTTCACGCAGAGAATTTGTACACTTATCCCTCTATACTTTTCCTAACTCTTCATGTTCTCTCTCAGCACGTGAAGTCTACAGTAATGGAAAGCCATGGTGGTCAGCATGGGCTCGTGGCTAAGAAAGCGTCAAGATCTGTCAGTAATAAACTGCTTTTTATGGACCGGTTGCTCCGACTACAGAACGAGGTCAACGAGACCAAGAGAAAGAGGAGCTTCCCGGGGTCCAACACCCCACTGGACCGCTTATCCATCAGCAACATGGAGCCCAAGAGCAACAAGCAGAGGTGCAGTATGCAAGAAACACACCTAGCCTTTTTTGTTCCGTAGACAGGAAACATAACCCTTCTCCCGCTTTGTGCATGTCAGTTCTATTATAAAAAGCAGTGCTCTGTAGCACCACCTGTAGGCTGAGCAGAGCCATAATGCATGCAGTATTCATGTTATTTGCGAATGTCTGTCACAGGAAAGTGGTGGAGTTGCCAAAACAAAGAGTTACCGTCCCAATCGATCGAATCGGTGTGGGGCGTCTACCGAATACCAGAGGATAGACTCCACCTTCAGCGACACACAGGTACGCATCTTCTGTAGACCATCGTCCAGTTACAGGCGAGTGCCATATGAACAACATTTTGTCTTTAACACATGGCCTAGTGTACACAGGTGAGCCAAAAACATTAGGACCACCAGGGCTGAACAGTGTCTGGGAAGGTGGCACGTCAAATGGCAGCAGCAGGAATGCCGGACCCAGGGTTTCCCAGCAGAGCATTGGTCAGAGCATCACACTTCCTCCACCAGCTTGTCTTCTTCCCACGACTTCCATGCATTGCTCCAGTGTAGGCATCATTGGTGGATAGGGCTTAGCATGGCTGGCACTCATTAAACAGTTCTGTAATTTGTTCCACAGAAGCTCTTCTGTTGGTTAGGACTAGGTGGGATAATCTTCGTTTCCCCTCAGACCCCGTCAATGATTTGTGGTTTGTCCCTCCTCGGAACCTTTATTGTCAGATACTTAGCAGTTGTCTGGCCATAGCGAATAAAATCATCAATAAAATCAGGTCTTTAGTCCTGATTTTTCCCACATCCAGCTATGAGAGCTATTTTCTTCTACTTCTTCTTCTTCGGTGGATTTGATCCGTATATTAGACCTGGTTCAGGTATAGCTCACAACGCAAACCTCACACTACAGGTACACCTAAAGGGTCTAAAGGGTTCAAAAGCTTTCAAGCACCACTGTACACTTACGAACGCCATTTACAGCTTGGTACAAATAAATAGAGGAAAATCATCCACACAAACACGAGGAACTTTCACAAGGAAAAGTCTCTAAACACATCAACAGAGGTCAAACAGTCTCTAGAACAAACGTGAGCTAACGAGCTTACATATACACACAAATGACGGACTTACTCTCTTAAACTCCCGCCTCTGCTCGTGGATTCGTAGCTGTTGAGGTACCTGCACCGATTGGCTGCAAGGTCTGGAGTAAAAAGGCAGATTTTTTTCCTGTTATAATCTATTCTAATTGTTAAGGCCTCAGCCTCAGACTGGACAGTCGTTACACAGTGCTTACCTGCATTTGCCTTGCGTCGCACCATACGTCCGCTATTCAGTCTGTGAGTGGTCAGAATGTTTTCGGCACATCTCTGTACTCCGTACTAATGGTGCTCATATTCATAGTCTTGCTTTCCTTGTTCCGCAGGAATCATCATGCATTAGAAGCTGAATTCCCACCAGCACTTATCCTCCTTCAGGAGCCACATCCACGGTCACAGTCCTGCCACTTCATGGGTCCTTTTCCTCTTATGGCTGCCCTCTTGAAGCATCTCTCGCTCATATATATATATATACACTCCGATGAGGATCTGACGTTTCTGCCATCCTAAGCTGCATAATCTTTACTAATGTACTGTAACCTTTCTATAATTCGTTTTCTGTCATGAAGCCGATTACCAAAAAATGTCTATTTCCTCCATACAACACGTCTCTGCGCAGCAGCCCGCTCATTCAGCACACTTATTTTTATCGACCGAAGGCAGAGCTCTGCTTAACATTAAACCCAGGTGAAGCCATGTACCGGCCTGGGTCTATTTTGTTTGCTTCGCACTATTTGGAAGCACATAGGGAATCCCGTTATGCCTCAGCTCTCTGCTTTTCGCGTGTGCACCTGGCTGCCTCCTCTGCTTTCAGACGCAGCCAATTCTGTCTCCCCTGCAGACTGTGGTTCTCCTGAATGAATGATGGACTGTTACCAAACATGGTGTGGGATATTTCATTTATCGAGTGGCGAAATGTGGAGAGAATACCAAACACAGAGTCAAAGTACCTACTACCATGTACAGTATACAGAAAGATGAAGGCTTAAACAGCCGTTTCAATACTGAGTTCATAACTCACAGTAATAACCTAGCAAAGAGTAAGCCCTCTACAGTAAGGAACTCTATGAAGTCTCTAACTTACAAACTGTGTGATAGTAAACACACCCGTCATTTTTTTTCACATTGCCTGCGGAGCTTACGATCCTAGCTGCAGCATGTTGACTAACGGCAATGGGCGAGGGTTTGTTTGAAGAAAACCCATAAATCAAATTGCAGGATTCCTGTCTTGAAACACCAGAGACGTGGATCAGTACCTCAGTTCTTGGCGTTAATTCGTTCCAGAAGGGCTTGTCGAGGAACCCAAAACGAAGAGTATCGAGCAAAATGTGTCCCCAAGACAAGTAAATTGAATGGAAACGGGTTCCAGACCCCCAGAAATCCAGACAAAAGGGCATATCTGCATTATGGAGTTTATGTTACAGGAGCTCCCTGCTTTAATGCTGGGAATATGTTCACCCAATCCATCTAATTAAATGGATCAAGAACTAATGAGTTTTTTTAATATAGTCTTACTGGTATCAATCGGAGCCCGATTAGACACATCAACCAACTACATTAACCTACATTACAGCCAAAAGTAATTACACAAAGCTTAATTTTTATATAAGTATCAAAAATCCCCATGTAATTTAAGTGAGTAATGGATTGAAATGAAAAAAAAAGCTAACACTTGGGCGAACGAAACAATATCAAGGTCAATGAGATGGGAAATTAATGTACTGGCTAGCCCCACGCTACAAACTGCACGCAGTTGAAATAAAACAATAAAAAAGCCACTTTTTACACTACGGCATGAGACAAGAGGTAAAATAATGCCAACGTCCCAAAGAATGGAAGCCAACGTCAGGCGCTACACCGGCCTCAATCTCTTACGCCAGCACTCTGTATCCATGGTTGTACTCAGCCAGTTGCGTTATTTGGCTACTTACTCGGTGTACATGAAAACGCCGTACACTTGACGACTTCCCCACTTCCTCTGGCCCTTCCCCAAGACACTAACTAAGCCCCTGCACTACCCATCTCCCACTGTGGGGGTCCTTGATGACAAGCCCCTCCGCTGTCCCCTACACAGGTATCTCTCGTCCGTCCTTCGTAAAACCCCGCACAGAACATGTTGTCGTGAGGTTGTAGTTCGCGAGCGCGAGGTGTATCTGGCTTCACACTCCGTCCTGCGCTACGACTGGCACTTTGACGTACTGCAGCACCTCCGATACGACCCCCAGGTCTGCGCAGAGGCAGAGGCATTGCCATGCCTTATAAGACCCCCAGCCAGCGCCACACCCAGGGTGTTGGGCAAGTGAGACCGATCTGACCTTGCGTCCGCGCCGGAGGTAGGCAGACGGGTCTCACCAGCTCGTTCAGCGCCACATCCTGACTGAGCTTGACCAGGGCGATGTCATTATCGTAGTTCCGCGGGTCAAAGTCTGGATGGAGAATGAGCCTGTCCACCGAGCGGTTCACTGCCAGCCAGTTGTCCCTGATGTCCGTGATCCCCAGGGTGGCGCGCACCTGTTCGGGGGACACGGGCACAACTGTCAGGTCCCTGCGCGGAGTGCGCAGCATGTGGGCGGCCGTGAGCACCCACGATGGGGACAGGAGCGCACCGCTACCAAACCAGTGACCTATGGGAATGCGAGACGCGTCCTCCACGTGCAGCAGGACTTGCCAGGGAAAGAGACCCGGAAATGCCGTACGTCCACCGACGATCCGCTTCTGCTGCGATGGGAAGGGCTGGGACTCCTCGCCGCAGGCTCACACACAAACACACACGCAATCCAAATGTTACCAGACAAATACATGCTTCAGACCTTACAACCACGACCTTCCAATAAAAGGCATAGAAATCTGAGCTTACCAGGTTGGGCTCTGGCTGTTGGTCTGGGCCTTTTGGGTTCTGTCTTTGTGCTGTTCTGCTGATCTGCTAGAGATGAAGGAGTCAAAATCGGAGTCAAACTGCCTTCAATAATGCACAGCATTGATAGAAAGTACAAACAGATGCCTACGGTAGATACTTCTGTCATGTCTGGGCACCCCCAGTCTGCGTGCCCTACCACAGACCCAACCCCTGGACCTGGCTGGAACTCACAGCCTCTAAAATACAGATTGACCCAGTCGCGACAACCCTTACCAGGATCACACACCCTGGCACCAGGTTCAGAATCCCACGGTAACTCAGACAAGGACTCATCACTTACAAAACCATTGTGACCCAACTTTACCATCCGAGTCTGGTCCTGGGAGGGTGAGGTTTGTCTGAGGGATGGACCACGCATCGGTACTGCAGGATGCCAGGCGTCCCTCCCGTAAAGCCAAGACAGTCGCCTCACTGGGCGGGAGCTCTCAGTTTGCTCTGACTACCGTTTACGTGTCTAATGGTTGGCATCCTGGCATAGACTCATATTCTACTGCTGTGCGTCTCATTTATATCGGGGTTCCTCCTTGCCAGGGCTTCCACCTTCAGAGTTCCAGGGTGCTGGGTCTGTCGTAGACCAGGGGTGCCCCCACAAGTCAAGTCAAATATATTTATATAGTGCTTTTTATAACTAAGCACTGTCTCAAAGCAGCTTTCTAAATATACTGGCTCAAAGCCCTAGTTAAGCAAGCCTGAGGCGACAGTGGCAAGGAAAAACCTCCCAAAACGTTACCGGGAAGAAACCTTGTGGGGACCAAGACCCAACCCCCTTGGGCAGTCTGGATGTTAAATGTAAGAATTAAAGAACATATCCTCCTGAGACCCAGGAAAACTAAAGTTTGGTCATTTCAGTAATTTTGAAATAAAATAAAGTCTATGAGAAAAAACATGTCACAAGGATTTTTTTTCAAAAACAGTTTATTTTTTATCAAATGTCCTTTATAAGGGGCAACGGGACATGGTATAGTAATTTTCTTTATGTATTTTGTTTTTCCGTTCTGCATCAGATCAAAAAGTAAGTACCAGTGTCCACTACAGAGGACATTAAACAAAGTACACTTAAGAGGTTAAACATAAGTGCAAATCAGTAAAATCTGCTTTGAAAAGGAGCCAAACCTGTTTTCTACGTAAAACATGTAAATTATAGGCTTTAAAAATCATTAATGCATATTATTCAACAACTTAATTCTCTTGCATCCGTAAAACGTGCTCGCTGAGATCGCAGCCATTTTGAAAAAGCAAAGCAGATCTCCGGTTGCAAATGACGCCCCCGCCTCAAATTATATATCAGTGTAAAGGCCAGGATGTCCTCTAGATGGCGCATCAGCTTGTAGATTATATGGTTATTGAAATATTCTTTCACAGAAGACAAAAATGAATGATCAGGTCTTACGAGGATATGTGAATTTAGAATAGAATCCTATATGGGCTAAGACGAAATCCACAGAGTACAAAATAATATAGAGTACAATGAAACAGAGAAGAAAAACTTTAGCATATAAGATAGTAGTATAAATAGATGCAGTGAAACCGGAGGAGGGGAGGGACGTTGTTACCCCACAAGGCAACTTCAATATATAAAAGTAGTAAGAGTCTTCAGCGAAGGGACAGCCAACACACATCCTTACTAAATCTGCCTAAATGTCGCAGGTGTACCTGACTGGCACGGCGGTAGAGGGGTTCCGTCCTCTTTGATCCACAGCCCGCTCTGATTACACATGTACGCGCCTGGATGTGGCAAACAGCAAAAGCACAGTGTCAGCGGGTTCATGAGAAAGAGGATCCACAGAGATAATATCATTTCGTAATGCTGGCGAGGGGCCCACTGTAGTGTCCGGGGGAGCTCTTGCAGCCGTACAGGATCCTCGAGCCGAACGTAGTACTGTTAGTGGAGCTGTGATACACCACCTCTCCCAGCGATGCGTCAACAGGCCCACAGTCTATTGCTGAAAAAAGTGAGAGAGAAAGAGAGAGAGAGAGAGAGAGAGATATAGAGAGATTATGGTGATGATGGGTCAGATGAATTTTAAGCGTTCTGAGTGAGATCGAGACTGATTGAACTGAATTAATATTGATTTTCATTACATCAAGCAGACCTTTGGATTTGTGGATTTCTTAATTTCAGTGCAGGGCCATTTGGTTGAAGGTCAGATCAGATGATTACTGGTGGGATTGGCATAGGGTTTAAATCACGTGAAATAGATCCATACCTATGCCTGCTGGGTTCGTCTCTTCAAATGAAGCTTCCATCCATGAGCTGCGGTCTGCCACACCTGGTGTCGACTCTAAGTATATCTGATCTGTGTGTATTCTACGTGCGATAGCTAGCCTGTTTCATAATCACCGATGGAACAGAAGCACACTTCACTGACCAGTAGAGGGAGACAGAGGGAGACATTCTCCATCGCATTTTGCAAATGTGTTTCTTTTCTACTTTGAATGCAGGCTATGGCGTAGAACGTATTTGTGGACAAATTCATCAAGCGCCACAGTTTAATCAGAAATATAAAAACAAGAATTTACTCATTAACAGGGGTGTAACGAGACCGCCAACAGTTCAATTCACTATACTGAGTGCGCGATTCGATTTTTAATGTCTGAAGTGTAACGCTGCAAAACGATGCACATTTTCTTGAGTAAGCGAACATGGTCCCCTGCAACTAAAAGAACACGAACACAAGCACACACACAGACCTGACAGAGACCTACGTTGCACTGATTTGGGCTGTTATAGGCTATAAAAAGTATTAAACATTAGATATAACGTTGTATATAATGTTCAAAATTATATCTGGAACTATATTCAGGACATTTGGTGCTTGAGCTCTGGCGAAAATGGCACCCCTGCTTTGCTATTGCTATAAGGCTTGCTATGTTTTGGGTGTGGAAAGCGGCCATTGATATTTGACCGTGCCTGTCATTTTAGTTTTTGTAATAAAACACGCGAATACTGTCATTTGCACACTGTAAAGTCAACCCACTCACCAATTCACGCACTTCTAGTTTTAATCTACGTGTAATGACACACAAAAACCCTCCAAGATTCCATATTAAGCTAACATGACACTTTTTGTAGGAAGTATGCTCAAACTAAAAAGTCTGAAAAAAATGGAAGACCTTGCTCAGTATTATAATTTACTGCTTCACAAATGTAGGATTTCAAAGTCGCAAATCCTGCTCAGACCAGAGAATGACGACTCCTTTGAAATTCCTTCTCTGGTGGGCAGCGGAGAGAAATGACAAGCGAGACAAAAAGAGATGACAAGAGGGAAAAGGGAAGGGGAGAAAAACAGAGACGGTAAGTGAGAGAGCAAAGACAACGGAGGGATAGTCAGCACAAAAATGTCCCAATAATATCGCCTTTACCGATGTTCACGGAACTAAACAAGTGAACTATTAATAATTAACAATCCAAATATTTTGTAAGAGGTACAGCACAGTAAGTCCCATAGATACGAACCATTTCTGTTATGAGAGTGGGTTCGCATGTCCAACACATTTAGCCTAAGCATCCAGCTTGTAAACCTCCAACACCTGACCTGGCTTACTTTCATTTTCATGTCCACTGTTATGGCCTGCTGGTTCTTATGGAGATCATCGCTGCTTATACGTTATTGCACTCAGTTCTCCAGGGTTTTTCAGCTTCTTAATAAAGCTCTGCTTTGTACCGGCTTCTAATGTTCATCTCCCGCTTTCTGCCCAAGCATGACAGTCGATAACACGACCACTACTTGATAAAGACCGAATATGAGTGAGACCGAGTAAACAACAATGTTCTGCCTCCATTAAGCACCAGAGACGTGAACCAACCTATCACGCTGACACACAGCTTGACATTTTTGCACGTATTTGCATAATGTATTGCACACGCATGTTCGTATATAGGGGACTTACTCAATACGTACTAGTGCCATAGGATTATTATAATAACTATATTATTTATGGGACAGTGACAGCTTAGGCTTAAGGTATGGGACTATGAATCAGAAGGTCCAGGGTTCAAATCCCACTTCTGCCAAGCCGCCGCCATCAGGTCCTTGTTCAAGACCCTTAACCCACAATTGCTCGGATTGTATGGTTGTATCAAGCAGTAAGTCGCTCTGGATAAGGGTGTCTGCTAAATGTAAATTTATGGAATTGGCACAGGTTAGAAAAAGAAATGCTTACTTTTACAAACGGGCACACTGCTGCTCCATGTTCCATCTGCTCCACACTCTATCTGGTAATGATCCAACTCGTCTCCATCCTTACACAGTGATAGTAACAACACACAGAACAGGACATATAGTCAAAACTTGTGTGTGTACTGAATGTCCAGTCCGTTAAGTCAGTATTAACACCTTTCTCAGGGAGTATCCAGGGTCACACGTCACAGTGATGTGCTCTTTGAAGAAGTACTGAGGCTGTACTGGATCCACACGGCTATGTGCAGGCAACAAAGGGACCGGACACTCGCTGCCTGTGGAAACAGCGTCTACGAGTTAGCATTGTTAATGACTTAACTTGCTCGTCCCACCCTTACGGAGCAAGTTATTACCGGCAGATGTGTAGCTGAGCTTCCAGCCCTTGTTCTCCCCGGAGTTATCACTGTGAAACAGGACGCTCACAAGGTTACTCTCTGTCTGGATCCGGCTGGGCGATTTGCTCCCACAGAACGGGCCGAACACTCTCTCACCAGCCCTTAATCTGCACAACACACAATCAGTATCGTAATCAATATAACTATAACTAATAATATCAGAGTTTGTTAATAATATCACTAGCATTTTATCCACAGATAATCAGAGCTGCTTTACAAGTTCCAGCTCATTAGGAGGAAAACTCAAGAATATACAGAGATGTCTATGTATAAGTGACTAAAACCAAGCCTAAAGTTTTACTCTCAGAAACACCAATACATCTCAATAAAGGATACTAGTCAGCATTTTATGTACTGGACTTTTGACCAGAAGAATGAGGCTTCAGGTCCCACCAACACCAACCGGCTACTGTTGAGCCCTTAAGCAAGAGCCGTTTGGATTGTATCCTCTCTCAGGTGGAAGCCGCTCTGGATAAGCAATGTACAGCACCATCAGTGTCGAGCCTATGCAGAAATTCACCTGGCACAGTCAGAAGCAAACCCTGGACAGGCTGCCCGACCCCCACAGGGTGCGTTTACATGCACTTAACAATCCGACAACTGCAGAAAATCAGATTTTGTCAGTAAACGAATATACATGCACGTGAGGAATCAGATAACGGGAAACCTACGCGTTTACATGATTCAGATACGAATTGGAGTTCTACTTTGCATCAGCCAATATTCTCACAGAAATATGTGGTACAACCTTCAAACTTTAATATTAAATAATTAAGTTCTTCAGTTTTCCCCATGTATACAGTAGGTCAAAAAGTATTTAGTCTGCCAATGATTGGGCAGGTTCTCCTACTTGAAAGATGAGAGAGGTCTGTACTTTTCATCATAGCTACACTTTCAACTATGAGAGAAAAAAATGAGGAAAAAAAATCCTGGAAATCACATTGTAGATTTTTTAAAAAGAATTTAATTGTAAATCATGGTGGAAAATAAGTATTTGGTCAATAACAAAAGTTCAACTCAATTACTTTGAGTCTCCAGACCTCAACCCCATAGAAAATTTGTGAAGGGAGTTGAAAGTCCGTGTTGCCCCCAAAAACATCACTGCTCTAGAGGAGATCTGCATGGAGGAATGGGCCAAAATACCAGCTACAGTGTGTGCCAACTTGGTGAAGACTTACAGGACACGACTGACCTCTGTCATTGCCAACAAAGGTTATGTTACAAAGTATTGAGCTGAACTTTTGTTATTGACCAAATACTTATTTTCCACCATGATTTACAATTAAATTCTTTAAAAATCCTACAATGTGATTTCCAGGATTTTTTTCCTCATTCAGTCTCTCATAGTTGAAGTGTAGCTATGATGAAAATTACAGACCTCTCTCATCTTTCTAAGTAGGAGAACTTGCACAATCAGTGGCAGACTAAATACTTTTTTACCCCACTGTATACACCGCAGTGTTTGACAGCTGTTTCACTGCCTAATTCCGTGTTGCGTTTAATTCCGGGGTTGCCAGATCCCACGGGAAAAAACAAAAAAACAAAACCCCACAGTCAAAGAGCACAAATAAAGCCAGGAATTTAGAATAAGTGTAGCTGGCAACCATATTGGTTAGGCTTGCTGGAATGTGTGGACTGAGACAACTGAGTAACTGGTATACATGCTATGAGAAATCCGATTACTGGAGTAAAATCCAGCTCTCTTTATTGGATTTCTTAATCTGATTTCTAGATCAGAGTACACCATTTACATGACTATTTGAATAATCTGCAGAAATCTGACTGCGAATGGATTATTAAGCGCATGTAAACGCACTCACTGTCTTCACGTTGTTCAAGCAGCTTGGTCTTACCTCCATCCACAGGAGAACGCTCCAAGTGCGAATGCAAAACCGTAAGGACCTGCCTCTCACCTTGATGTGGTCATAAGGGCACGTGACGTCTGGGTGATCCTCTACATCAAAGGTATCATCGAAATCCAGGGTGACCGAAAAACCCTCGTCCAGCTTGATCTGGTACAGACATTCGGAGCTTTTAGGGTATGGCCTCGGAAAGTCTGGACTGGTGATCAGCCCAGAGCGCTCGGTGTACACGCTGTCACTGCATTCCACTGTAACACACACACACACACACACACACACACAAATATAACTTGTTTAATACTTTTTGGCTAACGTTTTTAAAGCTTGTCTTGGTTGCCACTATTTTTAGCTTCAACTACAAATGTTTTCTGGCCTTTTTTCGCTATATCAGATAACTTACTAGTGTTGTAGTTTGATTCCTATAGAGGATACCAATACAGGGAAACTTAATGATTAAAGCAGCTCTGAACTGTACCGCTGTGCAAAGCTGTAAAAGTAACCAGTACCCATTTTAAAGCATTTTATAGTGCAAAAAAAAACCTTTTACGTTTTAAAAAGATTATTCCTACAACCATCCGCCCCGAGATTTTCACACTTCAGAAATGTAAGTTATACTTGTTCCTAATCCCAAGGCTTTCAAAGACGCAGAACCACTGACAACAACACACTCCCACTTCCGGAAAAAAACCCTTCTAGGTTTCTGTTTAAAGTTGTTTGCTGGCAAACTGCCTTTCAAGCGTTTGGCTGCTTCTTCGCTAATAGAGTGTTAGTGGGTGGGAGGTGGGGATCACGTGCACTTCTGAGATAGCACCGGCAGCTCAAATGTAAATATTTGTCATTAGATACCGTCACTTTGGCCAGGGCCAAAGCGTGGACATAAAACAGGTACGCAGTCCATCACAGAGAGAGAGGAACGCAATCCGGCCACCCCGTTTAAGCATAGGGAACAGTAACAAAATCATAAAACGCATTTAATGTACGGGAGATATGTGCCATGTACTATAAAGCCTGAATAATTAGAGGCTTTATTTATATATGCACATCTAAAATCACGTTAAATCACTACTCTAGTTAGCTACTTACTATACACTTCTGTTTGCTCAGAATGCATTTACACCAACCTGACTCCAGTCTCGGCTTATCTCTTTAAGTTTACTGTAAACAATCCTTTTGTTTCACACAACCTCATTTACAGTTGCAGGGCTGGGAGGGGACCTTGGGAAGGGACGTGAACCTTTTGTAATTACTTGTATTTCTGTATTAACTACTTATAGACGTTTTCTGATCTTCACCCAAATCATAACAACATAACATTTAAGACTATTCCGGGATTTTTCGCACAGAAATCCTAGAGTGCGTCTCAGCTGTGCCCACAGGTGTTTGTTACATCAAGTCAGGTTCATTCTACTTTATTTCTACTTTATTTCACTGAACTTTGCACCTTTGCAGGTTCTGTTGTCCGAATGAAGCTGGTGGCCATAGCGGCAGGAGCAGTAGAAGCCACCGATGTAGTTGTGACAGAAGTGATCACAAGCCAGATCTTCATCGAGTTTGTCTCTGCACTCATCTATGTCTAAAGAGAAGCAAATCGCAGATATGAAAGCGCACTGTCAGAACAGCACACAGCTACTCAATCACTGTGGAAATACAGGTAAGTGCTTTTTAATGGCCCTCCGATCAACGTCCGTTTGCTTTAACAACCAAGGTCTTAATAATTATACTAGATTATAACAGGAAATACTAATCTGTCTTAAGTCTGGATGGTACGGCTGTAAACAGCACGTGTATTTAAGGGCCACCACGTCAAAGCCAATGGAGCATTGTCTCAAAGCAGCGTTACAATTTTAGATTATCTTCTACATTTACAGCATTTAGCAGACGCCCTTATCCAGAGCGACTTACAAGTGGTACAGTCTTACAATCCAAGCAATTGTGGGTTAAGGGCCCAACAGTGGTAGCTTGGCAGACGTGGGATTTGAACCCAGTACCTTAACCACTAGGCCACCACAGTCCCATCTTCTAGCAGTCTAGTGCCAATCCCAGACTGAGCAAACCTAGGACAACAGTGGCGAGGTAAAAACCCTAAACGTTATAAGGAAGAAACCTTGGGAGGGCCAAGACTCAAAAAGGGACCCAACCTCGTTGGATGGTCCAGGTAAGAATTAAACTAAATGACTAAATGATCTAGTTGACAAGTTTATAGTAATAGTTTCAAAGCGGAGGAGGAAACTAAAATAAATATTAAACTGATACAGACACCAGTTGAATAAAATACACTACACAAAAAAAGAAGTCCCCTTGCTTCTTTGTTTTTTGGTCTGGTGAGTTTATTATTTAGGTCACACTTTTTGTTTTGTTTACTTAATTTGTTTTCATGACTACACGAATAAGCAGGTACAGGCAGTCCTCGAGTTCAGATCCGTTCCTACAGCGTGGTGCGAGTCGATTTTCAACGTAACTCGGTTCTTAGCATTGAAAAAAAGTGAAGAATTCTTTACCGTCCGTGTTAGTTTCTCTCTTATTTGAACGCAGGTTGCTTCCCGTACCTACCAACTTCGGTTCCGTGTTTTATATTTATTAGGAACAACATCCTAACATCGGCTTGGTGCAGGTCCAGCACGGCGTAACCTGGGAACCGCCTGTACTAGGTTATGTTATGGTCCTCTGGAGATGCCATAACAAGGTAAATTTTGTACTCTGCTTAAAGGTTTAGTGCTTTAAAGGTGATTGCCTGCTCTGGAAATGAGTACGTATTCAAGTGGACTCATTTCCTCTTGGTTGTGTGCAGCCAGCCAGGTACGATTATTTATCTCTGTGTGTTTAGATTTCGGTCCCACAGTGTGTATATGTGGGCAGGGGCGTGTGGGGTTTACCCACTGAGCTGTAGTGTGCCTCAAACCCGGAGTAACGCTCTTCGTTCGAAAAGTCCGAGCAAAATGCCACACTGAGCATGTTCCCCGGGGATAAGATGACGTCATCAGCCGGAACCCGTTCCGTATCCGTGTTCTCGCGTCCACAAAACACAGCCAGCTCCTCTGCTCCTGAGAACACCTGGACACACGGGCGGACATGCTTAAACATTCCTTAGGCTTTCAGAAAGCCCTGACAGATTCACTAACACACACACACACTTTATCTTCCTCGTACTGTGTGCTTACACTAAACGTCAGTGAACGGCGGGTCATGCACATCTAACAGATAACACACACACAGACTCACACACACTCACTTTTCTAGATGGGTTGTGACGGTGGGGGTTACTGTGTCTGTTCTGCGTAGAGATATGGGTCACTTGCCATGGTGCAAAGCCATGGTGGGTTGGCATGACACCCACCGGGGGCATTTGAATATGAATACACTCCTGTGGTTGAGGGAGCCATGTGAACCCCATGCCAATGAGTTAGGAAAATGTTCGAAAATGCAACCCACCAAGCTAAAGGTCTTACTGAGTCTGTGTGTGTGTTGCGTCCAAGGCACCCACCTTTACGTAGTCGTACTCACACAGGTACGATGGCTCGACGTCAAACTGCATGAAGTAGAGCCGAATCTGATATCCGTCAGGAACGCTGATATTCCACTGTAGCTCAACGTCCTTGGGGTAGGACTCGGGAAAGTTGGGCGACTGCAGGGTTCCGTACATGTCGGTCAGCGAGAGCACTCGCGCCCACACTGGGCTTATACACAGAAGGAACACGGGCAGCACAGCGCTGCACGAACAAACAACAAAAACAGTTCTAATTACTTATAGAGGGCATTTCATAAAGAACACAAAGACGAGCGCGAGGACCCTGAAATGTTAAAAGAAGAAACATGGAAAGGAAAAACTGGGCTTATAATAAGGGGGTAAACAGCTATGTCCACACTGTGATCTACTAATGAAAGCTTAACAGCTCAAAAAAACCTAACCGAGCTGCCATTGTTGGGCCCTATGCAAAAACCCTCTCTGGCCTTTCCAAGAGCACGATTGACACTGTACGAGTTATTAATAACCACAACAATATAACCTGTTCATTTATAATAAATCCATTAGAAATACTTAAATTCTAGTCATAAAAAAACCTCTGTTGTTTCAGTTATCTTAAGGTTCAGCCTCAGCACAGGTGTTAGAAAACAATCTTTACGAAGTTCGTCACAAGCAACCCTGGGAAAGCGCAACACTTGCCTGCACTCACGTGCGCAAGCACTTAACTGGGAACTTTAGGCTATCTAGGGCGTTTGTAGGTGCAATAGAAAGATGTACATTGAAACAACAAAGTTGCTATAATAAAGAAGAAAAAGAAAGAAAAAAAAGAGGCGCAGACTCACCGCGTCAGATCCATGACCACCGACGTGTAGCGCGACGGGAGAATGCGCTTCTACGCATATGCGCTCACTGCCCGACTTTCGGCGCGAGGCATAGCACGATCGCTGTGTGTGTGTGTGTGTGTGTGTGTGTGTGTGTGTGTGAGAGAGAGAGAGAATTAGTGAGTGAGTGAGAGAGATACGCTTACTGTTTGTGTATACATGAAGGACGTACATGTAGGGCATTTGGAATTATTTGGAATGTCTCAGTAATTTCCAGAACAAAACAAAAAGGTACACAAATAGTATATACAAAATCCCATACAGTACCTACCTTTTAATTATTATTGCCTGTCCCGACCTGTGCTCCTCCCCATGCAAATTTGCTGCGTAATCAAGAGACAGTTCGGTATTACGTTAAGATTAGGCTGAGAAATGCAATCATATAACTAATGTTTTTCATGCAAATGTGCCTCCAAAAATTTATTTGCGGAAAGTAAAGATGAGTAAATTGTTTAAACATGCTATAGTTAGCAGTAATTATTCAAATCTGAAGCAAATCAGAATTCTTCAGGAGCACCTTTTTATTTTCAAACCGTTGTCAGTTCTCTTGGATGCCCTTTGGAGCCATTTCACAAAGCCATTTTGTGTATAAATTCTTTGTAACCTGTTTACTATATTTGTTCGATTAGGTATACTACTCCAGACATTAATGTGATGGGGTTCTTCCTGTTTGGTTCCTTCCTGTTTTTGGTTTCTCTCCTTTTTAATTGCCTTGTTACTTTTATCTCATGTTTTTCTAGTCCCGGTCTGTCTCCATCTAGTGGCGATAGACTGGGACTGCTGGTAAATTTCATTTATGCTGTTCCAGCCCATCGAGCTCTCACTCTGTTAATATGATTTATTCTCATTACCTCTGTCTGTTTAAGCCCTGCTTTTCCACTCACTGTTTGTCCGTTTTTATATGGTCCAGTGCCCTTGGTTTTTGTAGGGCTCTAGCTTTCTAGTTACTTGCTTCACCATGCCTGATCTTGGTCTCAAGCTTTCACTCCTGGTCCCAGACCTCCACACCTGCTCACAAGCTTCTGTGCCTGGTCTCAGGCCTCCATGCCCCCTCCATTCGTGGTTTGGATCCCGAGCTTCCACAGCTGGTCTCATCCTTACAGCCTTGTCTCCAGCCTTGATGTGGTATCTTTTGACTTTGTCCCTGACATAGTGCCCTCTGACCCTGTCCCAAATGTGGCTTCCTGACTCTGTCTCAAGCTCCTTCCTAGTCCCTGTTCCTGACACTGATGCTCCAAATGTTCACAGGACGGTGCATGGTGTCGCCACAACGGTTCCCAACTCTCTTGCTCCCACCATGGTAGTTCCAGTGACTGGCATGTGGTGTTATGATGGCCCCTGTACCTACTGTAGCTATGCTGGGGACCCCTAACCCTCCTTGGCTCCTCCTATGCCCCTGCTATTGTCTAAGTACTCTAGCTCTTCTGTTACTTTGAGTCCTTCTGGCTGACTGCTCAAGACCTGACTGGGTCTGGACTTCCTATTTCCGGATATTTCCAGGACCACCCTTACGAGTTTTTGAGTGCAAAAGGTGGTTGTTAAAGGGGAAGTACTATTGGGGTTCTTTGTGTTCGGTTCTATTGTTGCTCTCCTGTTGTCTCTTCTCTTTTTCTAGTAATGGTCTGTCTCCATCTTGGTCTCAAGCCTCTGCTGGGTCCCATGCCTGGCCTATAGCCTTATCTTCAGCCTGGTACCAACCTCTACAACCAGGTTTCAGGCTGGGTCCTTGGGTTTCTTGGTTCCTAGGCTAGTTCCTCAGCTAACTGGTTGATTCCTCAGTCCCAAGACTGGTCCCTGGGACATTAGTCCTGTTCCTGGCATCCACACCCAGTCTTGGGCTCCCTAGGATGCTCACCACTGTTCTCCTGCTTGCATTTATTTATCAATAAACTGCATCTCTGCACTGAATGTGCTTTTATGTTGACCTCAGTTTGACATACGCATCTTTTTAGCAAGTAGTCAAAATATCTTAGCCTATCAGTCTTTAGGCTATTAGCAAAATGATAGTGAATTTGTGATTTCTGAAATCATCTGGTTTAGCTACACATGGCCAAATGTATACAGAAACGCAAACATCACATTTTAAATGACATTTTATCAAATTTTATTTGATTGACTTCTAGTCAGTGGCAAGGAAAATAGCGGATTGGTCTTGAGAGGTTTAAAAGGGAGATTTGTTCATAGGTTTTGTCCTAAAATGCTGGAAAAAGGTGTTTTCTGGTGCTTTTACAATTAGAAATGATGCGAGTTGTTTTTGCCATGTGAAATTTTGGGATGGACGCTCTGCTAGCCCGTTAGGGGTCCCATTTAGACATGACTGGCTGCATATGATTGATGTGGCCACCCCTGCCCATCCAGGACTATGTCTGAGGTGCTGGAGCCCCCTCAACCCTGACTAGGAGAAAGCAAGACTTATGGAGCAGATGGAGTGATTTTTCAGTTGGGGGCTGTTTTTACCATCATCTTCTACCAATTGTGAAAAATAAAATTGTAATAATTTAATGTTTACACGATTAAAAGATGAGACTTAATGATGGCTACAATTGTGCTTATATAAGATTTAATGTAATTACATAATTTATACATTTAAATAATTTAGAAGTAATAGTAATTGATGTGTTGGTAATGACGTGTTGAGGTAATAACTTACACTAATTTCTAACATTTTTCAGAAAAGAAGATGCTAGGCCACGGATTTGCTAATGCTAGTCAGCAGCTAGTATAAGATTCACTTTAAATAGATATAAATAATGTGAACATTTCATTGTTTTTTTTTGTACAAAATTCTGCCATAAAGACGTAAAGGGTAGTGACGCTAAACAGCCGAAGAATACATGATTAAATTACTCACATTTCCAGGCATTAAAATGTCACTTGGTTGGGGACAAATGTTGCATTAAAAGAACTCTATAAAATACCCTTAAATGATTAAAGAGTGTATTTATTGTCTGCCGTCTTGCACGTGGAGACACCCTACATTAATGCACGCGCTACAGACTTGATTGACACATCAGTCGACGTATCACGAGCTCAACTTTCAAATCCCACCTCGTTTCCGGCGAAGCAACAATTTGTTTTTAAAATGTCTCATTTTAAATACAGTATTTATTTTTATGTAGGTGGTTTTATTAGAAACACTCCTCTGACATAACGGACTAATTTTGACGGGGCAAATTCTGAGGTAAGTGGCCTGCAGAGTTTTCGTTTGGATAGTGGCGTTTAGCCACAGCATAATAATAACAGTAATTAGCGTAATTAGTAACTGTTGGTTGGAGTTATTTTGAAACATTGTCCAAGTATAGGCTAACCATGTAAACTGCAAACATTAATGCTGACACCATGGCAAAGCTCATTATGACTTGAGTATTAGTAGCTTTCAGTTATTTCTATGGTATCCTGTATTTCTATGGTGTTTGCTGTACTTGCTTATGATCAATAGCGTTCTTAGTGTTTGTTTGATAAAGTGCAAGTAATTATTATTATTATTATTATTATTATTATTATTACTATTATTGTTTTTTTTTCACAACAGTGAGCTTTCATTTACAGAGAGTCATTATGAGCAAGAGGACTGATTCAAAAGTTTTGGGCCGACTCAGAAAAAGAAAAGGTGAGTTGAGAGCAGTAGGAGAATGAGTACTAGTCATGTGATAGTATGCAGTAGTACAAGAGATGAGTACTAGTGAAATGACAATATTGCATTCCTGAACATGGCAAGAAATACCAGTTGTTTATTGTATATTTCGTTCATGTTCATTCTGGTGCCTTCAGAGTAATGAGAGGGAGAGGATGAGGATGCTGACAGGGCAGGGAGAGCAGGTGACATGGAGGTGAGTGAGAAAATGACAAAAGATTGATTCTTAAGACCAAATAATGACACCACAACAGTCTATTCCTAATGTACGGCCTGAAAAACAACCTAAAATTCCCTAAACCTTGGTCACAATATCTGGGCTTATCTTCATATAACAATGCATGCAGTTATATTAATATTATGGTTACGCTTGCACTTTATTAATCTTATATCTCTGCGGTTACAATACAACCATTAGCCATTGTTGTAAAAATAAATACATTTTCAGACATTTTTGATTGCCTAGCAGTCTTCCTAATGTACAATTCGTGGGTACAACCTTGCTTTCTAGGCCAGGAGAGTTCTGCTTTCTCCGTCCGTATGTGTGTGTTAGATAAACTGTGGACTTATGGTCTATTGACGGCTTTCAAACCACTAGAGGGAGATGTTGGCTTTCACCACCAAGCATGATTCGGTACATAGTTGAATTCCGCTTGATCTTGATGAACCCACTTCCATAATGATGTTCCATGTTGGTAACGTTGTTAAGGGCAGATGATTGTGTGTGTGTGCGCGCGCATTCTGTAGTGAGGAGTTGTGACTCTATGAAGAAAGTTGGATTTTGACTAAATAATGTAGCATTTGCTTGGAACATACAACTACTTCCAGTGGTTAAAAATGAGTGGTTGGCTGTGTTAACTTTGACCTGCAGAGCACAAACTGGCAAACCTTGATTGAACTCGGTTTCCCAGAATGCTCTTCTCTAATCAGCCTAAATTTCTAACAGGAGATTTAGAGGCTCTGAACGAAATTCCTGGTTTACCCAAACACCTCAAGTAACCGGGGACTGTGGTAGCCTAGCGTTTAAGGTACTGGACTATGGACCAAAAGGTTCAGGGTTCAAATCCCACCTCTGCCAAGCTACCACTGTTGGCTCCTTGAGCAAGACTCTTAACCCACAATTGCTTGGATTGTAAGATTGTACCAATTGTAAGTCTGCTAAATGCTGCAAACGTAAAACCGGGGTTAGTTGGATTGAGGATTAACTGAAGCTAACTGCTGTAGAAAACAAATAAATGAACATAGCCTTGTAAAGGCACCTTCAGTGTACACTTCTATGTCTAGAGAAAGCATTTTGTCCCATTAGCTGGCTGCTTTAGTCGCTGCATCAGTGACACGACTGGTCGTGCAGTTATGATAGCATGCAAACAAACACGCGTGAAGTGTGCGCAAAAAGAATCTGAGTCACGTTCAAAGCGTGAGCTATGATTCAGAAGTTAGTCACGTGTGGTTAATGCTGCCCAACTTTGCTTATTGATCATTCTACATGATGGGTTGCTTGTCAGCCAATATTCCTCTGCTGCTGGTAAATGTTTTGCAGGTGTAAAAGGGGCGCTGCCAATAATGGTTTTGCCAATACAAAAAGCCAATGCTTTACGCTCGACGGACATGGATTACTGTAGCGGAAGCGAGTCCGTGACAGAAACAAAATGAGCGTCGCCACGTATCCGCGAGCGCGCATACACACCCATTGAGAGTGAAGTCTCTAGGGACGAGGAAGGCAGCTTGGTTCAAGGGTTTCGCTATCTGCTGTGTCCGTGCAGTGGCCTCTCTTTGTCTCGTGAATGGCTGAATTAACGTGCTCTGCCTGCTTTGTGAGAGTGATGGCCTCCTTCACACCGACAGCTTAACAATGGAAACCAATCCAGCCCTCCTTCCTTCAGTGTGTAGCTTTGCCTCGTCTTTAAACCTGAGGGAAACCATGAAATAAAACCGCACTGTGTCCTTACTCTCTATTTATACTGCTGTCTTATATGCCAGTGGTTCCAACCCTTGTTTCTTGGAGCCCCTCCTAGGAGTATCTAAGAACAACTGCCCCCCAGATAGCATACATACAGGTCAAAAGAATACAGAGAGTCATTGCAAATATTTATTGGCAAAAATGAACATAAATTATACAGTTCTGGGTTCCATTTACAGCTTTTGGCCCCATTTTTTGTTTTGGTTCCTTTTCTCTTTTCAAGACAGATAAACGATTAGCTAAAATCAAACATAAGCTCATTAAATGTCTTTTTCAGTAATTGTATATACATATTTTTTCCAGCAAGTGTGTTATATTGATTTTATTTATCATGTACAAGTTGTATTTGCACACTGTGTAAATACATTTGATTTGACTTGACTGTTTTTTCTTCTCCTTTACCATTCTCGGCTCACATCACCCCAGTTCTACATCAGCTAGTCCGTTCTCGCATAAACTACAAAGTTCTACATAACCCATTTAAAGCACTTCATGGTCTAGCACCAGCTTATCTTAAAGACTTACTCCATCCTTACACCCCTGCTCGCCCCCTCAGGTCCTCTGACCATGGGCTTCCATGGGTGGCAGGTCTTTCAGTGTGCTAGCTCCCAGACTTTGGAACTCCTTGTCCCTAGATCTCCACAACAGTACCTCTCTTTCCAAATTCAAGTCTTTGTTGAAGACATTTCCAAAAACACTTTGGGTTTTCATCTATACCTCAGTGAATTTTTCAAGTCTTCTATCTTGTAAGCAACACTGGGTTTTATAAAGGCGCTATAGAAGTACAACTTCTGTTATTATTATTCTAGTTATTGTTTCTATGATCTGGCAATTACTTTTGTATACAGCTACTGTGTTACGTTCTGTGTAGCAGGTTGTTGACCAGGCATTACCGTAGTCACATGGTATTTTATGCTACTGTAAACACGAGCGCTTGATGAGTGATTGTAACGACTTTTTGCCGGAAGCCAAAAATGCATCGATAGACATTGATCAGATGGCTGATAAACAGGCTTACCTGTATTAGTCGGTCTTTGTAAGAAATAGTTAAGACCATATACATAAGCAGGAGCTAATCTGTCCAAAATGTCATTTCTCGCCCCTTCAAGGACAGACTCCATGAGATCAAAGTATTAATTTGTAAGATATGAGGCTGAGGTAGATAGGAAGGGGAGACTCTTTGATAATCTCACTGGCAGCATCGTGAGATAAATCCTAAGTATACACCTGATCATTATCTGCTCCCATAATGCCTTCTGCTAGTGTTAATCTACAAATCATTGGAATGACAATGTTAGACAAGGATCAAGGATAAGCAGGAAACTGATTGGCCTCGCAGAGCGAAGGCGTTTGGCTTTCAGGATTCCAGTGTTATATAGAGGTGTACCGGAATACCAAAGAACTCTGCTTATGGGAATTGTTTTTTTTTTTCTGGAATCTCTGAATAAGTAGGCTGTAGTCAGTTTTAGGGCTGTAACAATGCACTCGGCTCACAGTTTGCCCACCCTGGGTTCTTTGATAGCTTGAAAACACCAACGGGAGTAGCAAATAGAGTAGTGTCTGGTTGATAAAACTCTTGGGATGCCAAGTCAGCATTTTCAGTTCAAGTCATAAACTGTTTTTAGTGTGACGAGTCTCTCATGATTCCACAATTCCATCACATTGTGGAGACTCTTCAATCGTTTGCAATTTGATGTATGACATGGGGTTCAGTCGATCACCAACTCTGGTGTTAAATGTTCAAAACCTCACACTCTTGCCACTAAAACTTTCCCACCAGGCACACAAGATCCTACTCTGCGTACCTTACTAAATAATGCATATACGCACATTTTTACATAATTCTATTCAATATTTTTATTTATCTTCACTATTGTTATTATTAATTACTATATTTTGAAATATGTTCTCTCTGTTAATATCTAATTTAGCTTCAGTTTATTTAAACTATTACTATACATTCATTAATTAGATAACTGTGTTGGGCCGCCCAAGGAGGTTTTGTCCCCCTTTTTGAGTATTGGTCCTCCTTATGACGTTTAGTTTTTCCTTTCCACTGTCGTCCCAGGCTTGCTCAATTCGGGATTGGGGGTGACCTTAGATATTAGAATACAATATAAAATTGTTAAAGCTGCTTTGTCAATAAACGTTTTTTTCTCTTGATGCTTTCTGCATTCTTCTCCGCTCTTTCTCATTTTGTACAATACTTTTCCTAGGCTTTTCTATTTTAAAATCAATGGCACTTACTAAAGTTCACTCAACATTATGGTGTGCTGAGATAAAATGCCATTCGAGTATAAAGCACCCTGTGTGTGTGTGTAGCTCGTTAATAGGTCAGTAATTCTCTGTTCTAATCATTTCTGTGAGCGTTCAGCACTAATAGAATCTTTTATTATCCGACTACAGAAATCACTTCGGCTAAACACACACAGAGAAAATCACTCCCGAGGTTGGTCGTTCAAAACACACACTGGGTTGGAATGAAGCTTTCGGCACTCGCTGCACTTCTCCTGCTCCAGGCTCATCGCCCCACAATGACTTGCCAATCCACTATGATAATGGGTTATGTAAAATCATATGTAAACACCACTCTAATGAACGTGTTTCCTTACACGGGTCTCAGCCTGGTTTTTGGGTACAGACGTTTTAAAATGAGAAAGAGACTCCAAAAGAGTCCTGAATAAATCCGAGTCCTAGAATGTTAAACCTGGAGAACCAGTGGAGCCCCAAGCTAATTTTATTATTTGCAGTTATTTATTATTATTAATATTTATCATGGAGTTATAATAAAAACGTTTTTTTTTAAAGCTGGATATACAATACTGTGGCAAAAGTCTCAGACCACAATTAGATTAGATATATCATTTGTCAGACTCTTAGAATGTAACCAGAAAATAGATTAGATAGGATTCATAAATAGATTAATAAATGGAAAAACAGCTTCTACAGGCTACAGTGGCAACTTCATGATGCCCAGTTGATCCTTCTACAGTGTCTGAAGAAGCTTGATCAGGAATGGTCTTTTTTTTTGGAAGGGTAGGCAGCCGAGAAAACCACTTTTTTTCAGAAGCTCATAACGTTTGGAATGAAGATCAGTGGAAAAGAGGATTATAGCGAGATGAATCCAAGGTTAAACCTTTTGGGTCCAGTCATTGACAATATGTTATATATGTTGTGTATATATAATATAAATATAAAACGTATATAAAAAATATATAAAACGTAGTATTTGTGTATGACTTGCCTGATTTATGTAGTCATTAGCTGAAAAGTTCAAATACTCCTTCCATAATGGTCAGTCAGTGTGAGCAGTAAAAAAGGGGAGGGGGGGGGGGGGGTTTGCAACTGTATACACCGAGTTGGAAAGCAGAGCAGTGAGAGAATGTGTTAATAAGTATGCTTAATGATTATAGAGAGAGAAATCAAAACTGTGGCACTGCAAAACAATATTGAGATGTACTAATGTATTTGTTTACTCGGAGCAAACACATTAGGGCGATCATCACTCAAGGATGAAGTACACAGGGTAATCATTAATCACAACATGGCATCTCGGGTGAAAAATAATAACAGTAATAACACACACACACACACACACACACACACACACACACACACACACACACACAAGTACAGCAATGTGCATGTATGTTATTCTATCTGGCATAATATATACACAGACAGAAAACACCTGGTCTATACAGTGTTTAGGTAGGTGCTGTGTGGTCCACGTGAATGCCCGCACCCAGAGAAGCACCTTGTCTGGAAGATACCAGAGCTTAAGAGCACTCCAACACAAAACATGATGAAGACCAAGCAGCTATGGAATCAAGTGCTCACCATGTTTTAACCCTGCCTTACAAAGCCCTGCAAAAAAACACTGGGCCCATGAGTGTCAGGACTGGACCTTGGAGCAGGAAGAGAAATGGTCTGGTCAGATGAGTCCTATTGAGTGCAGTCGGATAAATGGTGGAAGTTGAAGGCAACCAGGAGGCACTGTGGGAATGTGAGGACTTTGGGTGATGTGGCTAGGTGACCAGCATTCTTGTTGAACGTTATAAACTAGGTCCCTTTAGAACTGTGGAAATGATCAGGGCATTAAGATGAACCACTTCTTTCCATTGCTCAAAGGTCCAGTTCTGACCCTCGAATGCCCATGATCCAAGTCAAATCAAAAGTCAAAGTCAGAGATTGTTTTCTATAGCGCTTTTGACAGTGGCACATCGTCTCAAAGAGCTTTACAATTTCCCCCCCTATTATCTTACATTATCTAAGGGCCAATCCCACACTGACCAAGCCTTAGGGCGACAGTGGCAAGGGAAGAACTCCTAAAACGTTATAAGGAAAACCATTTGAGGACCAAGACTCAAAAACCACCCATCTTCCTTGGGCAGTGAGTTAGGGAGGACTGGTGCTTCCGTTTTCTCCTTTGTCCCTCGTTCCTGATGGGAGGCCAGAATCTCCGCTGGGATCCTGACAGCTTCATTTGGCATAGATCCTCCTCTTGTTATTGCTGTTGATGCAAATCTGTAGCTAATCCTCCTGACATCTTGGCTTGGAGCCTCTGGAGCTTTGGGAGCAGGAGTCACTCCAGTGTACGTCCTCAAGATTGGCACTGTAACTGGTACGTGCCCATTCCCTCCATAGTGTCCATTGGCGCTGCACTGTGTGTTGTGACACACTCCTTTATTAATCAGCATACAAATAGCTTTTCTGTCAGTTTAGTATAACCTTTATTGCCCTTCTACATTGGGTGGTCTTGGGTTGCCAGGTGATGGTTTTTTTGTCCCAGCTGGGGCCACTGTTGGTAGGTTTTTTCACACTTCCACATTGACGATTTGGAGCGTGTCAGAGTTGCTGCCCATTTCTCCCACATCATTAACTGATAGGAAAAATCAATGTTGTTTGTCATTCAGTCCTGTGTGCAGAACGCTTTGGGCTCGATGGTGCGTGTTTATTGTGTTATCATTAATACAGCATTCAAAGCACAGTTGATAATTGTTTTGTCGTGTACTTTGGTAAATCCAACAGAAGTCTGGCTAATTGTTTTGTGGAGCAAACTTCAAAAACCTGAGGAATTAACGATTTCTCGTTTGAAGTTGGAAAACACTCGTTTGGACACATAATAGAAATGACCTCACTGCTAGATTCCTTCAGCGAGGAAACTTGCTGAAAGTCTCTTTGGCACGGTGCTGGTTTTGTGTCTACTGCATGCTGTGCCCCGGCGTCAAGATATGACCGGGATAATTCTTCAACGTATTGCCCCGCTCAGGAAATATCACCCTCGCGAGGCAGGGGAAAATGAAGCTTCATAAATGCACTCACTTATTTTTTTTTGTACGCTGCCCAGGAAAAGATTAGCAATTTTAAAAAAAACACAATATCGCCCATTCAGGCGAATTAAAGGTTGAGATAGAAGACGCCGAGTTTCTTGCTGCTTCCCTTAAAGGAACGTTAATGAGTTTTAATAGAAGAAAAGACAGAAGTGTGCGCCCTATTTTAATCTGCTGAAGGCTTTGCTAATTACTCTTAAAAGCTTGGCAGCGGATACGAGTGACGTGAGAAACTGTTAAAAAAAAAAGTGTGTGTGTGTGTGTGTGTGTGTGTGTGTGTTTGTGTTTTTGTGCATCTCTTTATGAGACCTTCAGGTGAGGAAAGATTTACAGGTTTTACCTTGCTTGGACGTTTTGTCAAACCTTTATAAGGGCCCATGGGTACTGCTTAGAGTTAATAGAGACAATAGCACTAGAACATGTTGAGGGTGTGTGTGTGTGGTGTGTGTGTGTGTGTGTGTGTGTGTGTGTGTGTGTGTGTGTGTTGTGTGTGTGTGTGTTCTTTCCATTGACAACTCTGTAGGTAGGTCACCACTACACTGAATGTAAATGATAGGGACAAAGTGTAAATAACATGCATTAGCCATGGCTGGATGCTATAAGAAAAGAGGAGGAGCTTGCCATGTCATAAACTCTACATGGACTGCTTTGCATAAGTATTCAGCCCCCCCTTGAGCTTTTCCACATTCTGTATTGTTACAGCCTGGAATGGAGTACCAGTCCTTGTTTCCATTAGAAGCATTTTGTAGTTTTACAATTACAGACTGTAGTCCAGTTGTTTTCTCTACATTACCTTGTTATGGGCAGGAACCCCACACGTCCAGCACAGATCCTTTACGCTGTGGGTGGTGGATCATTTTCAGCACTGCAGTGACTCTGATGTGGTGGTGGTGGTGTGTAAGGGTGGTGTTGTGCTGGTATGAGTGGATCAGACCATTCCTCCGTCATGGAGATGTAAAGTCAGAGACAGTAGCTCATCTGTGTGTTGCACTGTTTGTGTTAGTCATCCTCTAATCCTTCAGCAGTGCTCACAGGATGCTGCCTATAGGATACTGGTGACTGGTATATTTTTGATGGTTGGACTTTTTTAATTCCAAAAAACTGGATTGACAGGGCATTGTACTGGTTGCTGCTGCTGCACTGCTAGGGGATGATTCCCCGATCAGCCTCTCGCTCAAAACGCGTCAGTCCATGTCTGAAAGTCAGGTTCCTGCGATGGCGGGCTTAATATCTTAGACCCCGACCCGAATGCCTAATGTAAAAGCAGTTACCTAAACATAGCTCATACAATCCAGATATGCGGTCTCTTAATCGTTCTGTATGTTCGTTTCACACCAATCCATCACAGGGCTTTGTAGGGGTTGCTGTGTGGACCGTTTTCCCCCTCCGTTAGACAGAACCAACCATGTCTGGATGGTGGTACATGGCCAGGCTTGATTGAACCTGTTCCCCTGTAGTTGTGGGCTAGCATGTCAGAGAACCTTTTGCTTATTTATAAAAGAGTTGTGAGCTGACTTTATGCGTTGAAATGCTTGCTGTATTGGGATTATATTTCAAGCAAACACACTGGCAACCAACAAAACCAAACCACATAAACTGACCTGTCTGGTCTTTCTTTCTTCGGGATGCCACTCGCACTCCTCTGCAAGCCTGCCAGCCACCTGTGTTTCGTCCCACTGCCCATTTTTGACCCGTCCTGATCAGGGTTACGCTAGAGTCTTTCCCAGAATCTCTGCTGGGGGTGTAAGTGCTCCCTGGATGGCCTGCCGGTACGCTCCGTGCCCTGTAACCACAACCCGACCCTTATGTTACAGACCTACCAACCTAGGAGCTGCCAGCTGGCTCTGACCTCCAAGCCACAACTGCTTTCCTGTAGCTGCAGGTGGGTCATTGTCTTCATCGCCTGTCCTATGATGACTTGTTGGCTTTCACCCATGGTGTTTGGGTGATTTTATGGCTCAGGATCCAATCACAAATCAGGGTTAACACTGATTAACCCTCCTGTTATCTTCAGGTTTTACTTAAATCAGTGATCCTCGGGGTAACATTGAAGCCGACAGTTTGAAACCTCCCGTAAGTTTTGCTGATTCAAGTCGTACTCTAAGCTCATGTGTCAGTTACGTTAGGTTTTCACAGGTATGGGTTTGCTAGGTCGGGGCCCTGAAGCAGAGGGTTGTTGTAGCTTTATTTATGAACTTATAAGATTTATTAATATTTTTATTAATATATATTTAATTAATTTTTTAAGATTAGGGTTAGATTAGATTAGGGTTAGAAAGCCAATTTCTGACCACTTTTAACCCAGCTAGCGACACTGAAATATCGAACTGTTTTAACGAATTGATGAACCTCTGTGATAAACTAATATCTTTGTGAGAACGTTTTCAGGTCTATGTATTTTTTCCCTTCAAAATACAAATAAAAAACGGATTTTAATACTTAAATACAAATATTCAAGTATACTTAATTAACACAATAATGACACAATAATACAATATAATATAATAATAATAGCACCCTCAACCAAAGTGTCATCCAGAACAAATATATCCCAAGGAATAATAAAACCAGCTTTAATTATTACACTTAGATGTTATACCAAAGATTTCCATATTTATGTGGCATGATCTGTGTAAGATCAATAGCATGCTCATTTCTCAAGACAAGCTCCCCGGTCCTGTATGAAATGAGGCTTGAAATGAGATTCTCACACAAGAGGCTTGGCTCAGAGCCGTAGATTTAGCTCCATGGGCTTTTCTGCTTTAAAAGATGTTAGCTTGGGTGGTTATTGGTTAAACTCAGAAATCCATGTGAGTCTTACTTGCTCTCTCAATCTCACACACACTCATGATTACTCACACACAGTGACATAAACAGATTGTTTTGGTCAGACACTTGGCATCATTTTGTACGGACCATATTGAATGCAAGCCTCTCTCTTTCTCTTTCTCTTTCTCTGGTCATGTTTATATACCGTTGTGGGCACCCCACTAGGATAGAAAGATCTGACACCTTGTGGGGACATTTCAAAACTGCTTTTCTTGAAAAGCCAAAAGAGTGAAAAGTTCTCCCTTAGGTTAGTGTGGTTAAGGTTAGGTTAGGTTTAGGTGTAGATGTAGAATGAATTCGCTACAGTAATCAACAGTGTGTGTACTTTTGTCTTCCTATACTTGTGAAGACCAAATGTCCTCACAAGGATAGGAAAACCTGGCAATTTGGACTTGTTAGGACTCTTTATTTATTTATTACAAAAACTGCAACATTTATTTGAAAATCCAAAAGAGCCAAAGGATTTGGGTTACTTTAGGTTACTGAGGTTAAGGTCAGGGTTAAATGTGGCATGAACTATTTAATAGTGAGACAAGCGTGCATGTGATTAATTTGGCAAAACAATTAAGCTTCACGCATTATGAACTATTTTTATTCAGACAAAACCTATTTTTCATCTAAACCAGATTGGATGTTGCGTGTCTCTGAAAAAGCCCAACACTCTGATAAATGGTAAACTCATTTATTTTCTTTTTGTGCATCTTCCGAGACATTATTATAGACATTGTCTGCGCGGTCGTGAACTAAAACGGCGGGAAAGTAAAGAAAAGCAAACATGGGAAAATAGATCTCAAAGACATTTTGGCGACACACCATTAGCACGACGTGAACGTTTTCCAGAAGAAATTCTTGCACCCGGCTTTGCGCTCGCGGGGAGCCAGCATGGGACCGGCAGCTCGCTCCAGCTCCAAGTGTGCGCCCTCGCTCTCGACGCCGCGAGACAGATCATCCGGCTCCAGCGCCTCGTTTTCGGCTTGCGCGAAATCCGCCAGCATCTCTGCCAGCAGGTATCTGTTGAGCTCCTGTTTTAGAAAAATAGAATTCATTCGAGCGCTTCAGCCAGCAGTGGGACAGACGGTCTGCATCGTATAAGCTGCGAAAGTCAGAACCGACCGAAAAAAGTGTAGAAGTATTTCAGGACTCTGGACAGCTCTTACAACCAACCTGCCTGCAGGGAGTTTGCTGACAGACCCGAGCGCGCAACACCAACATCTCACACTGCACAGTTTCTTATCATGACATGGATCTCTCTCATGTAAGTATTTACCTGTTTTTCGGACGGGACGCTTAGTGAATTCTGAAGGAACTGGCGCAGTTTGGCGTCAGACGGCGCTCCCGACACGGTGCTGACGGCGAGCGCGACAGCCAGGAGAACCAGAGCGCACCGAGTCCGCGTGCAGAGCATCTTGTGTCTTGGTTTTTTTCGGGACAGAGGGTTGAGAGAAAAAAGAGAAGCGCCGGTTCTCGCTGTCTTGGTTTGGGGTTACGTCTCGCCGACGATCTATCCCACCCCCGAAAGCGAGCTTTTTATGTGATCTTTCTGACGTCAGGAGGTGAGGGGGTTTCCTCCGTCTACGCGGGAGGGACAGACGGGCAGAGTTAACCCTTGTGGAACTTGTCATGGATTAATGAGCACGTTTACCTGTTCTTGACCGAGAAGAGCATTTGTTACTTTTTGCGTGCCCAGTAATCCACGCACACGCGCGGATGAATCATAACGCATTCGTCTGAGAGTGCAGATTTGGGTAGAAACATTAATCACTAATGAGTTTCAACGCACATACAACAGAATGTAATTTAAATCCATGCAGGCGCAGCGGTGAAAACGGATGCCTTCAATATATCAAAACGCAGAAAGCGAATGCGCGCGCCTTTACGCACGCCGTGGAACGATTTATAACCCAACAGTCAAGCAGCGGATAACTTGTTCACGCTGCTTAAGCGCACTAATTAATGTTGTACAGTTAATAACTGCCTTATCACGACTCTGATGCACGAATCATTTTTTA
The DNA here is from genome assembly GCA_025084515.1 of Ancistrus triradiatus. Lineage (NCBI taxonomy): Eukaryota > Metazoa > Chordata > Actinopteri > Siluriformes > Loricariidae > Ancistrus > Ancistrus triradiatus. Next base: position 70,290 of record JAJAGP010003161.1, read on the forward strand.
ATTCGTGCTTGCGTGTTGGATAGACCCGCCGTGACGCCGATGTTTCACTTCCAGCGCGGGTTCGTCAGGTCATGGGTGCACTGTTGGGACTATTCCGAGAAGCCCCTCTTGTGTGTGTGCTGGCCGGGCCGTGGACCTGCCGGGTGCCGCAGCGGGACACCGAGTCTCCCGCGGTTCCACGAACTCATCCGTGCGCACCTATTAAGCAGCGCTAATAGAAGCTCGAGATCCGCGCCGCGTGCGTCATTCTATCCTTGATTAAGCTTAACAAGGACTTGTTATTACTGACTTGATACAGTGTCCTTGGCACTTGTGGCGTGGCACATGGCGCGGCATTCTTGTTTATTCTTCAGCGTTTGAGATGAACGCTGATTCGAGTCGAAGCGCCAGGGACACGCGCGCGAGCGGCCTGCTGCTGTTCTGCCGTTTATCAGCCCAAGTGTCTGGTGTGACTGTAAGGGCGAGCAGAGCAACATGAAACCTGAGCTGATTTAGTTAAGCAGGGAAATGTTGCACTCATCCTGAAACCTTTTCTTGTCCCAAAAACTAAATTACACCAAAAGTTTGTGGACACCACTTCTTGTTGGCGTTCTTTACTTCAGAACTCACTGCTAACAGGTTTTTATTATGAGGTATAGAATCTCCATGGGAAAACAGAGGCAACGGAAACAGATGCTGCAAACCTGGCTCTCAGTAAGATATTTTAACAGGTTTCCGCCTCCCCAACAAATCGGTTCAGCCAACTTTGTCCTGTCTTCCTAAAACAGTCCATATAGGAATGGTTTGCCAACTTTGATGGAGAACTTGGCAGTCTCAGACCGAGCCTTGACTTTAACTCCATCAGACACCACTTGAGATCAGAGACATCAGTGCCTGACCTTAGTTGTTCCACCTAATACTGGAAAACATGTCAGAAGAGTGAAGGCCGTGTAGCAGCAAAGGCGAGAGAAACTCCATGCTGACATCCATGTTTGGGGATGTAGTTTCTGGGGCCGCAAATCTTTCTTTGTATAGTGTAGGTATTGAATTATATATATTACCAATCCCCAACAAAGGCTGTTATTCCACTTAAACTATGTACAAAGCTACTGCTAAATTGTTGAGGTGTATCCATATTGTCCTCTATGTGAGCTTTCTCATTGCCATTCATGTTTTGGGGGGCTCTGGTACAGGTCACTCCTGACTGGGATCTACTCACAGCAGGACAGATGCTACATTGCACTTACACCTTTTAGAATAATCAGGCAGATGCTGTAAACCCATACCTGATCTATGGCTTCCCTCCAAGCCATAGGAATTGCACAAGGCACATGGGGTGAACGTTTTGCCCACTTTATGTTGAAAACGTGTTGGGTGGTGTCCACAAACTTTTGGTCCAAACATATAGTGTGTGAACACGTTAAAATTTGTATTCAATGAGGAAAACTATAAATGTGCACGGCGGCTCAGTCGCCTCACAGCGAGAAAGTCCTGGGTCCGATCCCAGGTGGACTAAGTCTGTGTGGAGTTTGCGTGTTCTCCCTGTGTCTCCATAGGTTTACTCTGGGTGCTCTGGTTTTCTCATACAGTCCAACGACGTGCGTGTTAGACTGATTGGAGATTCTAAGTTGCACGTAGTGTGTGTGTGTGTGTGCCCCATGATGTATTGGCACCCTGTCTGCAGTTGTTCCAGCCTTGTGCACCGGCTTTCCCTGACCAAGGGTTAAGCAGATAAGAAAAGGAACGAATGAAAACCACGAGTGAAACTGTAATGATTGAAATGCTTTAATAACAGTTGTTAATTAGACAGTTGTGTAACTGAGTCTTGCTGCTGCTGAAGCCCAACAACAGAGCGGCGATATGATGAGTTCTCAACCCAAGCGCCTTTAGGATTGTATTTAATGAGAAATGGGATTGACTCGTTTTGGGTGTGCTCTGATTGGACCTCAGTGAAGTCGGGGTGCAGGGTGGGAAATCTTCAACTGTAGAGGGGAACTACTCGCTGATCAAACGCCGATGGACTCCCCTGCTTCCTCGGAGCGTCTTACAATGAAATGAATCTTGCATTCAAACGAGCTTGTGCAGCTCAGAAAGGCCTTTCTTTGAGACTTTGTTCGGATAAAGCTCTGCTGTGATCCTGCTTTGGTGCCATATGATGAGAAACTGAAGATGAATACGAAGTGAGAGTGAGAGGGGTCAGGGTGAGAGGAGAGTACTGTGTGATTGATGGCTGCGGGACTTCAGACTTTTGACTTTATAATTGAATGGGTCATTAGCTACACACTCATACTTGTCCGCTGTCCTCGTGAGGACTTTCTATTTACATAGTGATTACTGGAGCTAATTAACGCTACACCTACCCAAATATCAGTAACCTAAAGCAAATCTTTTGGCTTTTCAAATGAACGTTGGCAAAACAGTCCTCACAAGTCAAAATCGCCAGGTTTTCTTATCATTGTGAGGACATTTGGTCCTCATAAGTATAGGAAGACAAGGTGTATACACACACACACACTGTAAAGTGACCTCTGTCATGAAAGGAAACAGAGCAATCTAGGACATCTTTCTGAATTTTTTAGGGACCGGTTGTACCAACAGTGCTCACATCTGTCACTGTAGCAGCTTGAGTTTGAACTGAAGGTCACTGCACCAGATGTTTGACAGTATTTACTAGAGATGCACCAATTCTGATACTTTAACTCAATACGAGTTCCAATATATCCGATATTCAGTGGTATCTCGGTCCTTGACCACCTCGGAACTCGTTAAATTCAGTTCTCGACGCATTTTGACTGGAAAAATTGATCAGGTCTCGTCATTTGCTTGATACTCTGCGCACTTGCTTAAACTTGTATTAGTCAAGCAATACAACTTGTTTCAGCCTAAACTCGGTTCACAATTCACGATTCGTGATTCACGATTCAGTACACAATGATTCAGTGATTCAGATTCACAGTAGCTCTCGCTCTGACATGTTCATGTGTTTTTCTTTGTTTACGTCTACAGTACTGTATTCTTAGTGCAAACATATCTCCATGGATCCTAAAAAGGTGAGTTATAAGAGCCAACTGAAAGCAAAACAGGAACTGAATCCTCCACAGTTAGCTTAGCAGTTACCAAGAGTCCACCAAGAGAGTAAGTGTTTTGCTTTTACTTTTCACTTTCAATCCATTCCTCACTAAAAATAACATGAGGTTTTTCAACACTTTATTATAAAATAAGCTTTGTGTTAATATTTTTGGGTAGCTGTAGGTTAATGTAAGTGTTAATCTATAATCGGCTCCTCTATGATACAGTACAGACTATATTAAACTCATCTGTTCATGATCCATGTAACTTATGATGGATTTATCTGAACATATCCCCATCATAGATCAGACCTCCATTAATGCAGATAATGCCTCATACAGGGGGATTTTCTGGGGATCTGGAACCCATTCATTCAATTTACATTATTCCTTATGGGAACAATTTGCTCGGTACTTGACAAGCTTTCTGGAACGAATAAACGTTGAGAACCGAGGTACCCCTGTAATTCTTTATCCTGTCTAGGCTGTAGCTGAAGCAAAAGAAACTACAAGAAATATTATTATTAATACTCCCCTAACAGTCTAGCAAACTACCTGTGATTGCAGATGTGTTTGGTGTCGCCTGTGTCGTTAGCTTCCGTTTAAATTGAGCATTTTTAAAAACAAGGCCTTTATTATTCATTTCATATTTAGCCAGATCGTTCTAGTAGAACTAGAACTTTTTAGATGCATGAAATCCTAAATGCCAACAAACTGCAGTCAGGCAAGCTGTTCATGCACATGTGCCCTCAGTTTGTAACAGGTGTTTGTCACAGATGACCAACACATTCTCTGATTGATCACCATCTGAGACAAGAGTGCACGTGTGTGTGTGTGTGTGTGTGTGTGTGTGTGTGTGTGTGTGTGTGTGTGTGTGTGTGTGTGTGTGTGTGTGTGTGTGTGTGTGTGTGTGAATGATTGAGAGACCTACAGAGTTGAGTATTGGAACTCTGAAACATTGGGTACACACATTTTTTAAAATAAAACTTTGGTTCCACTGAATCTGTTCTTTTGAAAAGCACTTGTATTGGTTATTCCTCAAAGTCCTGGCCACGGATCATGGTTCTAAGTATATGGGCATCTGCCAGGGCCTTTACACATTGTACAACACTTCATTGGGACTGTGAACTGTGGTGGCCTAGTGGTTTAAAGTTCTTGTCTACGGAACAGCAGGTCCAGGGTTCAAGCCCACCTCTGCCAAGCTGCCACTGTTAGGTCCTTGAGCAAGGCCCCCACAACTGCTTTGGATTGTAATACTGTATCAGTTGTAAGTCGCCCTGGATAATGGCATCTGCTAAATGACAAAAATGTAAATAATGTGATTTGTGTAGATTGTTTTCCTTGTGATGGCTATTTCGAGTCTCGGCACCACCTGGCTTCAACACTGCCCTTCAGGATGTGAGGTCCAGGTAGCAACTCTCTCTGATTAATGCCGGTCTCAGGATCAATTCGTCACTCCATAATCCTCCTTCCACTGATCTTCATTCCAATCTTTGTGAGCTTTACCATATCTTCGCCTTTTCACCCTGTTCCCCTTATGAAAAGTGGTTTCTTGGCTGCTCCCATTCAAAGAAGACCATTCCTGATCAAGCTTCTTTAGACTGTAGAAGGATCAACTTGGCATCCAGATGAAGCTGCCAAGTATGAGTGGTAAGTGGAGGGCACCCTAAATACTTTTTAATACTGCATACAAACTGTATTTTATATGGTTGAATTCTAGTAAAGAGGCTCAGAATTAATTAGATATGGTCACTCTACCATTGCCCAAACAGTGGTATATGTCACAGTGGTGGCCTAAGACTTTTGCACAGAGTATTTCCACAGACTGCACCACTAGCACAGGTATAACCCCAGACTTACTTTTATTACTGATAAAGCACCTGCTAAACTTCTCATTCGGTTGCGCTAATCTTAAGCGTAGTGGTTTATGGTAAGATGCCAAGGCTGTCTGAGTCACTTGTTATTAACTAGGTCATGCTCTGATGCATTGGCACTTTCTTCCCGGTTCTTACTCACCAGGCAAAACTCTTTAATAATTTAAGTTATATACATACAGTGTATGTGTGTGTGTGTGTGTGTGTGTGTGTGTGTGTGTGTGTGTGTGTTGGGGGAGGTGATCTGGAAGTCATGCTCATGAGTGAGAGGTGTTGCAGGGCTGTAGTGGCAGAATCACAGCTATTCAGAAACAGCTCAGCGAGTTTAGGGAAGGAGAAAAGAGCACCTGCCATCAGAATCATCTCCTATTGACAAACATGAGCACACCACACACACACACACCACACACACACACACACACACACACACAGAGTCTAGGCTACCGAGGCTTAAAGTACATTTATTCACAACCTGGCTACGCAATTTTTCAGGCCCGTCTCTGACGACAGCTACTCTCCCTGCTCCCTGCTCACAGTCAGTCCTCTGCCAATGCAGGCCCTCTATAGTGTTCTCTCATTCTCACCGGCGTGTGCTACTACTTGCCTAATTAGTGGGTTCAGCCACACCAATGTGCATCATGCATACGGAACTGATGGAAATTAATTCAAGTTCTTTGACCCCCCAAACCTTTAAAACCTCCAACTCGTACAGTATGATTGGGTCTTATGCCACGTCCATCTGTGCTGGGAGTTCAACTGCTGGAATTGGGCAGCATGGATGGCATGGCTCCTCTGCCCCAGTGATCTGAGAGCCAGTAGCTCAGGCGGTCAAATATTTAAAGGTCTTGTTCAAGGACACGGGGGTGAAGGCGATATGGATGTGGAGCTGGAAGGTGTGACCATGGACTGATCTGATCTTGGTATGTGCTGAGAAGAGACGGGAGAAAAGAGTTTTCACAGATGGGATAAGGTTCTTATGTTGGAATGCAGTGTTTTCCTTTCTCCAAACATAACACTTTTCTTTTAAACCAAAAAGTTCTATTTTGGTCTCATCCGTCCACAAAACAGTTCTTCCAATAGCCTTCTGGCTCGTCCACGTGATCTTTAGCAAACTGCAGACGAGCAGCAATGTTCTTTTTGGAGAGCAGTGGCTTTCTCCTTGTAACCCTGACCATGCACACCATTGTTGTTCAGTGTTCTTCTGATGGTGGACTCATGAAACATTAACATCAGCCAATGTGAGAGAGGCCTTCAGTTGCTTAGAAGTTACCCTGGGGGTCCTTTGTGTCCTCGCCAACTATTACACGCCTTGCTGTTGGAGTGATCTTTGTTGGTCGACCACTCCTGGGGAGGGTAACAATGGTCTTGAATTTCCTCCATTTGTACACAATCTGTCTGACTGTGGATTGGTGGAGTCCAAACTCTTTAGAGAGGGCTTTGTAATCTTTTCCAGCCTGATGAGCATCAACAACTCCCTTTTCTGAGCTCCTCAGAAATCTCCCTTTGTTCGTTGCCATGATACCTTTCCACAAACGTGTTGTGAAGAGCAGACTTTGATAGATCCCTGTTCTTTAAATAAACAGGGGCCCACTCACACCTGATAATATTTTTGTCTCAATTGTTGGATTCTCTTCTGATGATGATTTAGGTCCACATTTTTGAAGAAATATAGAAAATTCTAAAGGGTATACAAACTTTCAATCACCTTGTGTGTGGTGTGTGTGTGTGTGTGTGTGGTGTGTGTATATACAAACTATTACTATACACTTATTAATCAGGTGACGTTCGTTCAGTTTTAACTACTTTGGTCTTATAATAGGAAATAAAATTCTGTCTTATATACAGCTCTGGAAAAAAATTGCTTCAAATTTTTCTCATAGTCAACAGCTCTACATGTAATAACAGCAATTCCATTCCAGTATCTGAGGACTTCCAGCACAGACACACCTGATTCTACTTAATGAGCTACTGATTTTTGATCACCTGAACCTAAAAAAAAGTACTGAGGCAGAAGTACTAGAAACATGAAAGACGAAAGAAACATGAAAGCTTGCAGCTTACAGTCTGTTCACTGGATAATTGGGGCCTGGCTATTTAGCCTTATTTGGGAATTACTCACCGCAAAATCCAGCTAAATGTTGACAGCGTTCTCCTCGTAACACTTCCCACACTCGCTCCTTCTACCATTATTAATGTAGGGCACGGCCTACACTTGCAGCAGGACATTGCATTTCAGTTTGAGGGGCCTGTCTGTTTGGTATGAAGCAGAACCACCCAGAAGTTTTGCCTCTTCACACTATGGTTTGCACAAAATGTGCGCTGCACAGAGGTTCTAAATGAAGTAGCCGTGCTAAGACAAATCGCTGTTGCCGCAATCCTGCATAAAAGCCGTATTCCTCACGAGAACACAGACCAATGTCATGGGGACTCTTGGTCTCCATTAAGACATGAATCATGGCCACGTACATGTTGGTGCTCTAGCAGTAGGGGGAGTGATAAATGGTGTTAAATGGGACGAAACGTGACGAGGGCCACGCAGACTAATGGACTAGCCTGGTGTGTAGACCCCACGCTGTTTAATTCACACGCACTAAAACACCACTTGAACATCCTGATCGGCCTGTGATGTTTGGTTAATTCTGTGCCGGTTGATTAGTTATGCCTGGAGCCGCGCTTAGATTGATCGCGCGGCGAGAGCGAGTCTCACGCGGGGAGGTTAATGTGTTGACGCAAAAGCACTTTTCTCTCTCCAGCAGGGCCGTACACAAATTCCTTAGTCACGCCAAAATGATGCTCCCGCGATTAATCCGCTGGTTAAAAAGTAAATAGTCCTTAATTTACCTGGAGTAAAAAGGCACAGGGCGACACGGCGGGGAGTGCTTTTATTAACCGAGCATTAATCAGATGGGGAAATGGACTCATTGTGCTTTTAGCATGTTATTAAAAGTGACCAATTACAAAAAAAACATGCATGTAGATCGTCAAGCCTTTTTGTTGACAACAAGTTTATCAGGCAGCGTTACAATTAATTGGACCTCAAATGCAGCTAAGATGACAGCGGCAAGGAAAAACTCTGAGGTTTACATTTATGTCATGTAGCAGATGCCCTTATCCAGAGCGACTTACATTTGACAGAACCTTACAATGGTCTTGACATGGGACCATGGAGCAGTAGAAGAAGATCAGCTGGTTCAAGAAGCTGTGTTTTCCTTTACATCATGTGGACAGGTGGGTACGTGTGCACCCTTTACCTCGGGAAGTGATGGCACCAGGATGGACTGTGGGAAGAAGTGCGGAGGGAGTAATGTCCTGCTGGCAAACCCTGAGTCTGGGCCTTCATATGGCCATGTACCACCTACTTGTTATGAGTGGTCATAATGTTTTGGGTAAATAAAAAAAAAGTGTAATTATGATTTACTTACGCCGTTGTCTTTAAGTCGCTGCTGGATTGGCACTGAGCTCCAGGACGTGGCAGTACTGTAAGGAACGTATCCAGCAAGCACAATGCGAAGTGCCACTGGCATTATGCAGTCAGCTAAAACTGTGAGTCATCGGAGATGGATTATTTCACCGGCAGGTCATTTGATTGACAGCCGAACAGCTGGCGGACCGTAAGGACCTATCTCCATCTGAGCAGACGGACATGGGTGAACATTTTGAAACAATGAAGCCTAACAGGCACCACTTGTGATAATGAAGGGCCAAGAAGGCTGCGCATTATCATATGAAATGAATGTGAAAGACGGTGGCTTTGTGGCATTCAGGTGGACATTTCTCAGACATGGGAGAGAGGTAATAAGGGTGTTTTAAAACACGCGCACACACACACACACACACACACACGGAGGGCTATCAGCAAAGATTTGGCTGCAGAGACGGCGTGGAGAAGGGAGATAGGCAACGCTGCTCATTAGCCCCCCGAATGAGTTCAGGACCTGTTAAATCAGTGTTGTGGCAGGCGGGAAGGCTTTAGTATGGAAATGGTTTCGAAGAACTTTTTGGAGTCATATTGAAACAGAGGGATGGTAGATCTAGCCAAATCATGTTCTGCAGACAGGCTGTCTTTGTATATTTATGCAGGCCAGTCTATACTTTCAGTCGTTTCCTTTTCCTTTTAATTATTTAACCAAGAGAATATAATACAGTCATAAAGCTGAGAAGCTGAGGCTTAAGGGCCTGTCCTGGACAGCCAAATGCAGTTAGGTCAACACTGGTTAATTGGAAAGAAATCGACTGATGCCGTGCCTCGTGACTCGAGCAGAACTGAGACTTGGAACCTTCCCCTGCCCAAACAGGAGGCAATCTGAACGGAAAGTATATGGAGTGCAACGGCAAATCGCAACTCCATAACTCCATCACACCTCACCAGAGGTGGAATACCAACCGGAGTGGCTCAGTAGGTAGAGAGCTGGTTCCCAGTGCTGAGCCTCTCTGGTTCTGGATCTGGCAAGGTTACGTCACGGTGTTGCGTTTCCATTGTCTGGCACTGTAAATCCCAGCTCTGGGTTCAGATCCCTATGGAGTCCAGTTTTTGGGTACCTCTCCATTTCACCCAGGGGCGTGTCCCTAGTCTCACTGCTCCTGATCTGACTGAACAGAATCTGTGAGTAGGTTCAGTCGTGGGAGCCAACAAGTCTTTATTAGTAAAAATAATAATAGAGGCTGGCTGAAACCCGGGAGTGGAGTTTGCATGTTCTCACCATGTCTGTGTGGGTTTCCGTCCACGTTTCAACTGGCATCCCTGAACGTTTCTGTGTGCGTGTGCTCTGTGACGTACTGGCGCTATGCCGAGGCTTGGATCCCACCTTGCACCCTGTGCTGCCGGATAGGCCCCGCCCCTTCCGTGACACTGACTTGGATTAAGCAGTTATGGAAAGTGAGTGAATATGTAACAATGGTCAGACCCTGCCTTGTATGATGTGACGAGTGGCACGTGTGGTTACCTCACAGCTTCAGCGTCCCCGGTTCGAACCCGCCCCCAGACTGCTCAGACGCCTGTGTGGAGTTTGCATGTTCTCCCTATGTCTGAGTGGGTTTACTCCAGATACTCCAGTTTCCTCCCACAGTCCAAAGACATGCGCTGGGTTAATTGATTACGCTAAAATGGCCCGATCTGAGTTTGTATGACTAGTTTTGATGTAATCTTGTGCCTGGCGTTAAATAGCCATTGATTCTGAAAGCTAAATAAACTGAAACACTTAATCGTAAGCTCACAGCGCCTGGAGCTAGGACTGCGGTAGCCTAGCGGTTGGACCAGAAGGTCCAGCGTTCAAATCCAACCTCTGCCAAGCTGACACTGTTGGATCCTTGAGCAAGGCCCTTAACCCACAGGGTAAATGAATGTAAATGTAAACGCAGGCAACAACAGCTCTTGAGGATGGGGCTTGCAGGCTTGCAGCTTGATGTGGTTACAGGGCCCTACAATGGACTGGAATTCCATCCAGGGAGCAGTGAAGGCCATAAAGGTCGTGCTCTCCCTTGGCCGGGATAACTGTGTCATTATAAAGTATTTATAAAGTGCCGTATGAAGGCATGTCTGATCACACACACTGAGATGGACCGAGAAGAAAACCTGCTTTGTACACAGCACGGTGGAAAGTCGTGTTTGAGCACCTGACAAAGTCACTGTTCATGCTTGTTCCTCAAGCAGACGAGAAGAGTGTAAATATTTGCGCTGCTTTCAGGGTCGTAATTAAATAACAATTAGCGCTGACTAAAAGGCTTTTCCACCACGTCTCTGTTTAAGCCGCCAGGAGATGGAGCACCAAGACCGGTGCGGATTTCACAGCCTTTAACACTAATGAAAAATACATCAGGCTCATAGGTGTGTGTGTGTGTGTGTGTGTGTGTGTGTCCTGATTGTTAGCACAGCTCATGGGTGCTTCTGTCTGCATATGCTTCCTGACATGAACTTCTCCCTGTCTTTCTTTTCCGGTTGTTATCTCTGTCCTGTTTCCATACTCAGTCATGCTACGTGAGACGTCATTATCACTCCCGCTCTGTGTTTGTCCTGCTGCCGACTGAGGCAGTCATTAATACGACGCACCTTAAAATGAAGCAAGGCTTTATTCTATAAATGACAAATTTACACTTTCATTCAGTTGATGGACAAACAGCGTTATAGTGTACTGGTGGGCGAGGCTTCAGCAGGAGGTGAATCCCTTCCAGTAGAAGTTCTTGCAGCCTGCTTTGCGCTCTCTAGGCGGGAGGTTGTTGGAATCCTCTGCGGATCTTTCCAGGTCCAGTGTGAACTCTTGTTTCGCCCCCAGAGAGGAAAGCTCCTGCTGAGGAAATTCCGAATCTGGGAGGGTGATCTGGGCGAGCAGGTTGTCCAGATCATTCTTATTCCAGTCCTGAGAGAGGGAGAGAGGACAAAGACGGATACATGGTCAGTCATTATAGGATCAGCTACCCTGCCTTGAAATGAAAAAAGCTTGTATGGATAAAATCATTCCTTGAGCTTCAATACATTAGACATTTATGTCATTTAGCAGACACTGTTATCCAGAGCGACTTAGAATGGATACAACCTTACAATCCAAGCGATTGTGCGTTAAGGACCTTGCTCAAATAACCAACAGTGACAGCTTGGCAGAGGTGGGATTTGAACCCTTGACCTTTTGGGCCATAGTCCAGTACTTTAACTGCTAGGCCACCAATGCTTAATGTGACCAATGAAACATGTTATCTGGGACTGAGGAAGCTTAGCGGGTAAGGTCTTGGACTATGGACCAGAAGGTTCAAATCAAACCTCTGCCAGGCTGGCACTGTTGAGTCCTTGAGCAAGATCCTTAATCAACAATACTATTAAAAACTGAACAACAGTGGTGAGTATGTAGTGTGACCACCGCTTACACAGCATCTGGCAGCTGTTATACAGCCCAAAGAATGGTACCAGCCAAGAAACCACTTTTTTTCCGGAAGGGAAACCACGTTGAAAAGGCTAAGATGTACTAAAGCTCAAAGATTGGAATGAAGATCAGTGGAAAAGACGATTAAAGAGAGACGAGTCTAAGGTTGAAATTTTTGGTTTGCTCATTTTTCCATGGATCACGTCAATGGTGCGACCAGGAGCAAACTTGGGCTTATTTAACACCACACATGATCAGTGTGTAGCGTCGCAGCCCCGAAGCGAGTGAGGCCAGGAGCTAGGCTTCGGTCTCACCGTGTGTGTGTGTGTGTGAATGCGTTCAACCTAACCTGTGCGGCCAAGCCGATGGTGCGGGCTCGTTGCAGAAGTCTGCGCTGCCTCAGGTCCAGGTCCGACTGAGAGGAGGCACCATTGCGGCCCAACACCAGAGCCAAACCGAGCAGGGTCAGGCAGCACTGCAGCACCCAGGTCTTCATCTTCGTCTTCGTCT
>JAJAGP010003162.1:0-82562 GCA_025084515.1 Ancistrus triradiatus
CCTCCAGTTCTTGACAAAAGTATGGCTTGGTTGAGAACACTATTATTACCTAATTATCTATTACAGCCAAAGAGAAACAAGAGTGCTGGAATTTTACACAAGGCACTTTCTCCAAACAGAGCGTCTTTTTTCTTCCCGTAGAGCAGGAATCTGCCCAGATATGTTATGGCTGCTCATACAGGTGAATATTGTTTCTTCTGCATCCAAGCAGATCCGGTTTCTTAAAAAGGATTCCGAAATTATCATTACATCCCATTAGTCTAATGTTTCAGCTTTGCAGATATGGCTGGTAGTATCAGCCATTACTTTACAAAGCACGTTCGAGAGGAGGAGGATCATAAGCACAGATGAAACAGTGCAGACATCATTCCACAAGCAGTTAAATAGTCATAATTCATGTTTCTAACAAGATGTTCTAACAACAAAATTCAAGTTTGCCCCCAATCATTCTGAATCTAATACCTCATAACGAGAACGTGAAAACAGAATAAGAATTTGTTAAAAAGGAAGAACTAAACTTTCACATGGACACAAGTATTCAGACCCTCTCCTATGACACTTGACATTTAGCTCTATAATGTCTTCAGTAGTCATGACCCCATGAGGACCAACACAGACCATGCACTTTTTGAGTTGAGAAGCGTTCGATGACACTGATGTGGGGGCACATTTGTTTGTTTCACTGATACGAGTGGAACCTGGACTGAAAATAATCTGGCAACCAAAAATATCTAGATAACAGTGACCCGACGAATACGCAGTAAAAGTGGTGGTCTACTCGGTTCTTTTAGCAGGAATGCTCCCAAATCCAAATTCCATTTCAATTATTTTAAAAGAAGGAATAAATGTCAGCAAAATACTTGCACTGTAGAACATTGCAATTGTCAGTACAATCAAAGACAAGATCACAAATCAAACTGTGTCTCAATTTAAAAAAATTAAAAATTGAATCACAAGAACTGTGCATGTTTATAAGTGGTCAACCGATATGGGTTTTTTTTAAATAGCCGGTTGCCAATGCTGATATTTAGAGAGATGGGTGACTGATGGCCGAAATATAATGCCGATATCACAACCTTGATTTGGCAACTAATAAAAACTTCATAACAATAAATGAAACACCAAAATGTTTAGCTTAAATTTATTTAAGCTATAAATGCACAGTCTCTGTTTTATGAACAAAAATTTATGAAAAGTTTTATTGCACTTAACGCCCATATTTATTAGCAGATTACAATTCACATTCTGAGAAAAATAATGAAAAATGTAAATACTTGCCAAAAAAAAAGTTAACAAGGTTAGAGCAGTGCACATGGTATCGGCATCTTTTTGTTTGTAAACCCGCTTGCAGTTAAAAGCAGTAAGTTATAATGCCGGAAATAAAGTTTCCATTTTCTCATAAATGTCCCCACCCACTGAATCTCAGCATCTCTTTGTTTGTAGTCACTCAGTAGTCCCAGTTTAAGAGCTGCAAGTTCTAATTCAGGAAACAGTTTCTCTGCATTTTCCTCACTTTTTTGAATATTGGCCTCATAAATGCAGATTTTGGCAAATGCTGATTACTTCAAAATGGCATTAATCAACCCAATGAATCTGGAATCTATCACTAATGTGTAAATCAAAGCACTCTGAGTAACTGTGCTCCCTTGTGCAGAAGCAAATAAGTAAGCACAAGAGTTCAGGCAACACTTACATGCACAAGTGGGTGTCTGAGGGAGGGGAGGCTGATCAAGGGATCATCAGCAAAAGCAACCAAATACTGTAACTGAATAAAGCAAACACTCTATGTTCGACATTTTCATTGCCGTACATCTGTGGTTATTTCAATCTATTGCCCATTTTATGGGAACATAAAATCACACAGGCCCAGCTGCCTCAAGCTTTACCAGGGGCTCATTCAGTGTAGTGTCTAGCCCAACGTAAACACACAAGAACAGCGCCACTATAAATACCATGAAGCAGCAGGAGAGAACCTCAAAAATTTGACCACTTTGCAGTGTGCAGACCTGGACAGAAATATCCACACTATCTATGGACAGACCGAAATGCAGAAAAACATCCAAATATCAAACTGGAACAACAAATGTAGGTGGTGTTTTGTTTATTTAATGAAATAAAACTGCTTATTCCACTATTATAACAAACTGGAAACTGAATGCACAACTGCACACACACACTACACAGATGTGTTAGACGGAGTTTAGGTTGAAAAACTAAAAGCACGTGCATCTATCTAATATTGCTTACTTCAGCCCACTATATTTAGTTATCACATGCTCACCAGTAAATTAAAAACGTCCACGCGTTGACAATATGTTCTATATGGTCATCAATACATATATAAATATGGTTCAGGACTATGGTAGCCCAGCCGGTAAAGGTACTGGATTATGGACCAGAAGGTCCAGGGTTCAAATCCCACCTCTGCCAAGCTGCCACTGTTGGGTCCTTGAGCAAGGCCCTTAAACCACAATTGCTTGGATTGTAAGACTGTATCAATTGTAAGTCGCTCTGGATAAGGGCGTCTGCTAAATGCTGTAAATGTAAATGAACAGCGAATCCAATGGTGGCCTAAGACTTTTGCACAGTACTATACACCTCTTCACAGATTACACTCGTGCGGCAATCAGGTGGCACATCATGACATCAAGTGCCTTCCAGCCAGGTCAGACAACACACAGACAAGTAACCATGTCTTCAGGACACAATCTGGTGGGGGGGGAAGCATCACCTTGTGCTGCAACATCAACCCCCTTTGAGTCTTGAGTGTTAAATGGTCCACAACCCAGGGTACATGTACACCTGCACCCATGAATCCCCAGGATAAGCTCACAATCCCTCACCCACGATCGGATACGTATAAAGCAGAGATAAAGAGAGAAGAAACAACTTAGCTAAAATATACAACCTTGTACACCAGTGCGGCACACGAACACACCACCACCACCACGTCAGTGTCACTGCAGTGCTGAGAATGATCCACCACCCATAAAATACCTGCTCTGTGGTGGTCCTGTGAGGGTCACCACTGAAGAACCGAGCCACAACTGAACTACAGTCTCTAACTGTTAGGACTACAAAATGCATCTATATGGTTAATGTAGCTGCTAAAATGGAGAATGTGTACAATCATTGTTCGTTTATTTAACGTCACTTTCAGCAGCAATGGCCATTCAACCACAGACACAAGGCTGCATCGACACACAAGGTTATAATAAAACTAGTCATACAGATTCACATCAAGTGATGTCACGAGAACCGATGGTTCAGTACAAAGTCAATACCATAATTATGAAAACGTTACAGTTCTTGTTTCCTGAGGTACATAGATCTCCCAGACCACACGAGGGCAGCATAATAAGCCTACACATGTAGATGCAAAGGGAAGAAGAACACTACAACAACATCATTATGAGAAATGGAGTTGGCAAAAGCAGAAGCAGCAACAGGTCCACTGCAACAACTCCAAAATGCATGTTTGGAAATATTTTGGGTTCGAGTCCAATGACCAGGGTCAAGATGGCTCAATCGATTGTCACAAAGGCTAACATTAGGTAGTTTAAGCCAAGGCTGCGATAGTTCATAACCAGCGATGTAGTAGTGAAAAGGTCATATTTAAAAAGGTACATAAACAGAGTTTACTTTGCATTCCTACTCAATGTTAATAGTCCATTAGCAGCCTGTGAGTACAGCCACTCTATGGTTTTCTTTAGGGATCACTGTGTACATAAAATCATTTGTACTTGGTACATGGTATCTGGTATCTGTTCAAACATTTGCTGGAATTCACACTGAACTGAAAACCTAAATCTCCTAACTGACTTTTCACAGCATCAACATGAGAAGATGTCGACAGTTAAGCCAGGCTTTTTGTTTGTTTATTGATGTACTTAACGTCGCTGTCAGCATCAGTGGCCATGTTCAGCGACATACACAAGGTTACCTCAAGACAACTCGCATGTATATACACTCGAGTCAATGTCAATTTAGCGTAATCAATTAACCTAGTCTTGGACTGTGGGAGGAAACTGGAGTACCCGGAGTAAACCCAAGCAAGCACGGAGAGGATATGCAGACTCCACACACAAAGGATTGACAGGACGTTCTTGCAGTGAGGCGCCGATGCTACCCACCGAGCCACCGTGCCGCTCCTAAGACAGGCTCAGAGTAGGTCGACCATTCCCGAAGCATTTCAAAAACACAGAAAACAGGACAAAAACTCACCTGAAACAAGAAGACTGGATAAGGCAGTTGTTTATTGTATATGCATGGATCACATTCCAGTCTACATTGTGGAAAAGTGTGGATTCAAGCAAATGCTTGACCAGTTCAACCTCTGACACACACTACCGGGTATACATTTTAAAAATTTCCAGATCTCCAAATTCTACACTGAAAATAACCATAACCAGCATATCTTTGGTTTACTTTTTTTCAGGGTATTGAAATTATATATAGAGAATAGTCGAATCTTAGTGGTACTGGTACCAACTACTAAATTTTTGGTATCATGACATTCCTACTCGGATCAGGCCAATTTACCTAATCAATTAACCTAATGCACATCTTTGTACTGAGCTGTGAGGCGACCATGCGAACAGCTGCTACCTTGAGTCAACAATCAAGCAGGTGGTTTCAATGTTATGGCTTACAATTACTAAACACAGGTTTACAAGTCCCATCGCAATAATATACAATTATTTAATAAGAAAAAGAGAACTATATGAATGCTTATTTGACTCATGCCAAAGAGAACGTGCCAAACTGTACACAATTACACATTTTAAATATTCATATTAACTGCAAGACAGTGTTTTATGTTGGTTAAAAGGAAGCATGGGTAATTCATTTAAACTTTCACATCAACCACAGCGTACTTCTTCTGCATAACACAGGATATTAAGCCAAGTAGCAAGGTAAAAACCCACAGACAACCAACACCTTTCATTGTCATAACATAACCAACACCCAAATGTAATAGCCCCATATCAGTCACTTCTAGGGACACACCAAAACAAAAATTTGTGGTCGAAAGCGAACAAAATGAAACGTGGCCAAAGGGCAAAAAATTTGTTTTTTTCACCATTGCATGAATTAAATAGCCTAAACGTATTTGTCTTGTCTTTTTTTTTTTTTTTTTTAATTAAAATAGTCTGTACCCACAAATGTAGGAAAACATACAATTAAAATGAACTACACCTGTTGTTCTGTGTCTATTTGCATGTAATGTGGACTTTTTATAACTTTCATATTAGTACTTAGACTCTTGTTAGTTTTAAGCAATTAATGTATGACCGTTATGTTCTTATGTATTTAGTTAACCACTAAATGTACTAAACCACAGATCTCAGAAAGAAGGGCTTACGTATCCCCACCCGCACCCCATGTTAGTCCTAATATTAGCTTCTGTGTACATTTAATCTGTTCCTCGTTTGTTACGCTATTCCTCCAAAAAGCAGCCTTAAGGAAAGAGTACAATTTCTAAGCAAAGACTAGAATACAGACCTGTAAAACTTTGCGTTCGTGCAAAGAGTCGGTGATGCAATCAGTAACACAGTAAACAGTAGACCTCCCAGTCTTAGGGTTCCATTGTCGGTTAAGAAGCTTTACAAGGACAATGCCCCACATAGGAAGTAGGCAGCAAAGGCACTCAAGGTAATGAGACAGGCCCGATGAACACTCTGTAAAGCACTAGAGCTTTCAGGTCAAGACCTTGTTTCGTTCAAGTGCTCCTGAATAAATACTCCATTCGCATTTCTTTAAAAGGAAGGCACAAATGTAAACAAAATGCTCGCACTGCTTCCACACCAGACGTGTTTGTTGCATTTACAATGAGCGCCTTCAAAACTTAAACAGCTCCCCTGACAGAAAAAACAAAAACCTGAACATCTGCTCTGCTATAACTACACACTAATCCCCATATTTTTTCAGTGGCTGATGTGGGCTCGCTTTTGTGCTGCAGATCTTCTCAGATCAGAGGTTGCAGATGTGAGACTGCCACTCTAGGTGAATTTTCAATCTCCAGCTTTGATCTGTATTTTGCCTTGCAGACCCACCCCCAGGAACCTCTACACGTAATGGGGGGCACACTCCCACTTTGGGACCCACTGTCATAAGCAAATACTGGAACCTTTCAGGGTGAAGGTTTACAAAGTTATTATAATGAATGCATTCATTTTTTTTTGACAAATGTTCAGTTAGCTGGTGTAAACCATTTGTGGTCAGTGTTCCTATATTGGGTATGTTGTTTCGTGTAAAAACAATGCCAAATAAGTTATGGACACAGTTCAGTTATCCAGAATGGATGTCAGGGAGTAGTAAATTTCAAACTTTGGCAAATCAATGAAGAAAAACATATTCAATTCGATGTAGAAAATCCCCATTTTAATTTCTAATGACCTGTAATCTGTACCAGGAATGACAGCATAATCAAATAGCAGCACTCCCATTTCCTAAAGGCTTGGACTATAAAAATAAAAAAAAAATAAAATAAAAAAAAAGAGCGGTATATTCATATTGAGTATAATTCTGATTCCAAAACACTAACCATCTTTTACACTGCAGATCTGAGAGCCGAGGTCCCAGTTTTAAAGCACAAAGTAATAACAAAAAACTAACATCATTTAAGTGGAAAGATGCGTGTCCAACAATACAGTGGATGAAGAGAAGATTCTGAACAAACGTTTAACTCACCATACTGCTACTTAGTCACATCCATTTATTTTTACAATTTCATTCATTCATTCACTTTCTTATCCGCTTGATCCTGGACAGGGTAGCGGGAGAGCCGGTGCCTAGCCAGCAACAACCCTAAACAGGGCGCCAAGCCATAGTTTTTTCCAAATTAGATATAACAAATATATACAAGACTTGAATCAATTTCAATTTTGCATGCAAAATAGATAGAACAATCCAGTTTTTGAGGCAATTTTGACAGCCATATTGTCCAGCATGTCATATTCATAAAATTTCATTGAAGAATGAACTGCTTGAGCTGCATGAGTACAATTCATGTTTGGAAGCGATTGTGTGCTCAGCTGCTACATTTGTCCCGGGATTGTTGTGGTGAAAGAAAAGATCGTGAACTAAAGTGTTTGCTTTTCAGTTTTACTGTAAAGGCGGTCTAAGAAGTGCTGATACATCATCAACACAGTATTCAAATCCACAGCGTACTCAAGTCCCTTAAATTTAACTTGGCATTACTTACAAGACTGTTGTTGTTTTACAGCCAGTTCTAATCCTTTGGCTATTTACTGGCTAGGGCTCTTTTAAATGTGGATTTTCAGCTTTATTCCTTCTAATAATTTCAGATATTTTTCCAGGTGAGTTATATTGCATGTTTGTTGCTGTCTAGTATTTGCCTTTTGTTTTGCTGTACATGGAACGTTCAAAAAGTATACACTTTACAGTTAGTGTAGTGCTACATGTTTAACGTTTTGGTGTTTCTTCCTCCTTAATTAGATATTTATGTGGAAGTTTTGGACATCCAATCCTACACCTTGTGTATGTGCTTTGTTCTCATCTGGGTTTGTGGTATTTTGTTATTATGTCCTGGTTTATGTCACATAGTTTGTTGGGTGTTTTTTGTTCATTCCATTCTGTAGTCCATCTGTTTCTAATGTAGATGTTTATGGTAGTTTTAGGATCTGTTTGTGGGAATGAGACAGTATTTGGTTTTAATATTCAATGCTTTTTTTCTGCTGTAGCATCAGTTTTCTCATTTCCCTCTAGTCCACATCATCCAGGTATCCAGCAAAATACTACCTCATAGTTCTGTTTTTTAATGATTAAATCTTTTGAATAATGTTTGTTATAAATGAATGAGTCCATTCTTGTGTCTCGTGTGTTTGCAGGCATTTTTGAATCATTGTCAGGTATTTTACAGTTCCTTTCCCCCCCCTACATATTTCAGTGCCATGAGAAGTGCCTGGGCTTCTGCCATAAATACTGACCCTTGCTCTGGGTGTGTCCAACTACCATGGCTGCAGATTATATTTGCTTTATTTAGCAAATATAATGAATATTGTGTGTTACATTGTGTTACATTCCTGTCTACTCAAAAATGATCTCCACGGATGGAGCTCTAACGAATTAAATTATACAAATGGTCTAAACTGGGTTTTAAAAAGCGAATCACTAATGCCAATCACTAATGAGATATTTTTTAAATGGGGAGCCTATCGTGGAATTCACAGACACCTCTCCTCCCTCAGAGAAGGCCCATTACGTGCCACGTGTAATGAACCTTCCAACTGCATGGCACCGTCTGGCCTTGAATCCAGGTCACCACAGTGATGATCTTGCAAATTGCCGCTGTGCCACCAGATAGCACAAAGTAGAGTGTGTTCTCCAATTACTTATCCACCTAGTCAGTCAAGCCCCCAATAAACTATGTAAAGCAACCTCATGTCTGTGCCTACTCCTGAAATGTTAAGACCTATGTAAACAAACCAATTCTCCAATGGCCCATAATGCATGCAAGTATGATGTCAATTCCAGAGCCTTATCACAGATCTAGGAACTGCCAAACACTCAGAAGCTACAAGTACTGGATTGTCGGCCAAAAACATTAGAAAACATGATTTCCATAGTAACGGCACCTAAAGTGAGACCTGAAGCCACACTAATCACAGTAAGAAGCATGCTCGTATCTTCCACTCTTTGTCTGAAGGACCATCTGCTCCTGACACAAACCCTCAACCACAGACTGCATCTGACTATGCGCGTCTTAATACTGGTTGGCATGACTATAAAAGCATCTGTCATTGTAAAATAATGGACAGAAAAGGGGATAGCCATTTATCAGAGAGACTGTATCCAATTATTTAGACTGAAATGCCCGAGAAGGCTATATGCTTTCAAAGGCTCTTTAATAAACTAAAATGCTTTTCATGAGCATGAAGGTTCAAAAACCACTGAATACCTTATTCTGTCCTCCATACAAAATTAATTTAGAGTCACTGAAATGAAATCCAGTGGTCTAAACCTCTGAAATAATGGGCTTTAGTGACAAAAACAATGTTGTGCCTCCAACCCAATGACAACCAAAGACATTTTAAGAGAAACCAATACAACAAAACCAGTTTCAGCTTAACGGTGGCCTGTTTTACAGCATCTCTGAATTGAGTGCTCAAAGCCACCGAGACCAAGAACCCTACAACCCCCAATCTCTAATACAATGCCCTGCACAACCACCACACACCATCTCACCCACCCAGCATGTTAAATTACACACTGCTAAAAGCCAGCACATGAGTTTAGTCATACATATACTGTACATTCAAAACCAACAACTGCTCAAACATAGCACCTATGATCAAGCATTTGGTCCTTTGAATGTGATAAGCTATGTATAGTGCATACTATATAGTAACATACATAGGGTGCTACAATAAGACCGCCTATTTCTTGAACATAATCAAAAACAGGAACCAGTCTAAACAGGAATCAGCTAAACTTGCAGTTCTAGATCCAGACCCATCATCACTTCTTCATGCAACACTGATAATTCAGTACAACAAGGATGAAGCTATTGGGCAGCTTTGTTTAGAACTAGTTGTTTGGCTAACCAGCTCCGTTACCACACTGTAATTACTGACAAAATGACTTATCAAGGCATAAACAAAATGTATTATACAGTGGAACTTCATAATTCGAACACCTCTTCACTCAAACAATTCAGATTGAATGGCCTGTTTGATTTTTTTTGCCCCCAAATTCGATCAAAAATTCAAACTTTGAACATCGGCCCCCTAAATAGAACCCTCAATGGAGCAATCTTTCTACCAGTGGCAATAATGCACAAATGTAATATGGCAATCGCCTAAAACCCAAAAGAAGAAGAACAACATTCATATGAATATTATATTATGCATATCAGTCTATGGGTGCGATTTCGAACACCGCCACAGTCTCTGCGTCCCAGTGATAAGAAGTGCCGAAAATGCGTTCGCCTCAGTGGCTATAACATTTCACTTTATTTCCATTTATTTCATGTCTTCATATTTGACTTATTTCATGTCTTTATTGATTTTATTGTTGTATTACATTCCTTTGCTTTATTCATGCTTTTAATCATTAATTACATGCAAATATAAATGTGAAGAAAAAATAAATAAAAAGAATCATTTGGGGGTTGGGAACAGATTCATCAATTTTACATTAATTCTAACGAGGAAATTTGATTCTGGAACCAATCAAGTCCAAATTCCAAGGTTCCACTGTACAAGTAATCATTGAACAAGATGAAACCCCTGCAGCATTTTTTTTAAGTTGGCTTGAGTTTACCCTGGAAGCCAAAACAATTATCAAAAAATCCAGAGTTAGTAGCTTTTTAGAATACATTTGTTTGGTTAACCCAGTAGCATGGCTGATAACACGAAGGAGCTAGTGTAGGACTGCAGCTATTGATTACTTTAGTAATCAACTACTCTACCAATATACTTTTCCGTTATTAAACAGCCATAGTAAATACAAT
This sequence comes from Ancistrus triradiatus, assembly GCA_025084515.1. Classification (NCBI taxonomy): domain Eukaryota; kingdom Metazoa; phylum Chordata; class Actinopteri; order Siluriformes; family Loricariidae; genus Ancistrus; species Ancistrus triradiatus. The sequence continues at coordinate 10,478 of JAJAGP010003162.1, forward strand.
ATCAAATAAGATGTCTCAAACAGGTTATTTCCTTTACAATATATAAACACTGTGTTTAAATTGTGCAGTTCTCCACACATATGATGCTGCGTTTTACTGAAAAAGAGGTAGAATAATACTTACTGAGATTTATTTCTAGGTCTCAATATCACACGACAAGTATATAAGACTGACTACTGTACATTTATTACCATGTTGAAGTGTTGTTCTGCACTTACTGCAAACAAACTAAACTGAATATACTTGCTATACTGAATCGCTGCATTTAGACTCCAGTTGCTACTTTACGCCACCTGATGTTTTGCTTTCTGGTGTATTTTATGTATCACTGTGAGGGGAGTAGGCGTGTGTGAGTGAGTGAGAGACTATGATCAGAAATAAAGCTCAGGCTTTCACAAACTAACTGCTGCATTTTATTTTCTGTGGTTATGTTCTTGAGCAAAGCTTAGCATTACCTGCTTTAGGCACACCATAACTAGCCATCACATTGCTAGAAAGGCCTATAGATTAGTTATGGTTACATTTAGGCCCATCACTAGGAATCACATGGATTTACATTAAACGTTACAATGTTTAGGGTCCATTCTGTGGACTGGATGTGCAGACTGAATGCTTTCTGCTCGTATGCTGAAGTGGTTTTACAACAGACTAAATGTACGGAGTTTTCATGTCATTTTTCAGCTTGATTTGGTCCCAAACTTCTCTAGCCCACCTCTTGTGTTCGCCATTCACTCTCCCCATTTTGCAGTCCGAGCCATCTCCTTCACGTCACCTGCCCACGGCTTAACCCCATTGTGCAACAATAAAAGTCGTCCTTGCAAAACACGGTGCTGTGTTTGCATTTAAATGACGCTTCAATACAAAGAATGTGCAACTGGTAAGGATTTTACACGAACCAGTGCAAACATCCCAAAAAGTCACAGAAAGCCAGATAGCATGGGGACTGCATGTAGGTGTTTCCACTCCACTGCTAGAAATAAATCCAGCAGCAACAATAAAGGTAATTGAAAAACATCAGACGCTGTGACATTTTACATGGCCATGGATATGATATCCAGCAAAACAGTCAAAACAAGGATTTTAAGCAACTGCTACAAACAGCTGACACTCATTACTACTTAGGAGGTCGCAGTTATTTTTTTAAACTGCAATTCCTCTTATGTACAAAAACTGCCGAGACGAAATTTCTTCCTAAATGAACTGCATCCGGTTTTTCCCACTATTAATGATTTACTGTCTAACCGGATGCAGAACCATAAATATTAATACAGTGAGGCAAAGTATTTAGTCAGCCACTGACTGTGAGCTTCTTAAAGATGTTGTTACAGGTCTGTGAGAGACAGAAATCTTGCCAGTTTGTGGGTGACCAAATACTTATTTTCCACCATGGAAACTTAAACTTAAAAATCCTACAATGTGATTTCCTGGATTTTTTTTCCTAATTTTGTGTCTCATAGTTGAAGTGTACCTATGATGAAAATTACAGACCTCTCTCATCTTTTTAAGTAGGAGAACTTGCACAATCAGTGGCTGACTAAATACTTTTTTTGCCCCACTGTATGATGTTATCAATCATCTACATCTAGAACATGGCAGAAAAAAAGCACTGATATCTAATCAATACTCAGCCTCTCTATTAAAAACCAGCATAGAAAAATAACTGTGATATCACAGCTCATCTTCCAAGTTAAAATGCCGTATCATATAATATTTTTTGCCATATCGCCCACCCCTCCTCTGCACGCAAATTAACCATATCATCAGCATTTGAAAGTACTTATCTTTGTATTGTGCTTTAATTCTAGGTTTATCCTCAACAGACTACCCACCTGTTGGTGCCATTCCTGAACAGTTAGACAGGGTACTGGACCAGTGACAAAAAAAACATGGTACCAAAAATTCTGGTTTATCGTTTTTGTTTGTTTATTTATTTAACTATTCATGACAGAGGCAAGGTTAGATCAATACTAATCAGACACATTCAAACTGCGTGACCAATTAACCTAACACATGTCTTTGGAATGTGGGAGGAAAGCAGAGTGCCTAGAGTAAACCCACACAAACATGGCGAGGACATGCAAACTCCACACAGGCAGAGTCCAAGGTCGGGACAAACAGGGATCTCTGGAGCTGTGAGGCGACAGTGATAACCGCGTGCACTATCGTGCTGCTCCCAAAAGATCTGGTAACTTAAACAGGTGCAAATTTGCCAATAATATAAAAGGAACACACAGCTCTACTTACAGCTACCAGAGAGTTGGCTTTAAGTAGAGGGCCATTCAGAAAATTGTAGTAGATCTTTTTTCCCGTGGTCATCTGTACTTACAGGACAAATTGCGACCCATAACACAAAAACGTGGTTTGCCCCTTCATAATGGAGCCCTGTTATTACTAAATATGCAGTGGGGCAAAAAAGTATTTAGTCACCCACTGATCGTGCAAGTTCTCCTACTTAGAAAGATGAGAGAGGTCTGTAATTTTCATCACAGGTACACTTCAACTATGAGAGACAAAATGAATAAGGAATGAACGTGGTCAGGTATCGTTAGATTTTAAGCCAAAACCTCCTTCCATCAGTGAGAGCATTGAAGATGGAACATGGCTGGGTCTTCCAGCATGACAATGATCCCAAACACACCACTCGAGCAATGAGGGGGTGGCTCCGTAAAAAGCAATTCAAGGTCCTGGAGTGGCCTAGCCATCCAGACCTCAACCCCATAGAAAATGTGTGGAGGGAGTTGAAAGTCCGTGTTGCCCCAAAACATCACTGCTAGAGGACATCTGCATGGAGGAATGGGCCAAAATACCAGCTACAGTGTGTGCCAACCTGGTGAAGACTTACAGGAAACGTTTGACCTCTGTCATTGCCAACAAAGGTTATGTTACAAAGTATTGAGTTGAACTTTTGTTATTGACCAAATACTTATTTTCCACCATGATTTACAATTAAATTCTTTAAAAATCCTACAATGTGATTTGCTGATTTTTTTTTCCTCATGTTTGTCTCTCATAGCTGAAGTGTAGCTATGATGAAAATTACAGACCTCTCTCATCTTTCTAAGTAGGAGAACTTGCACAATCAGTGGCTGACTAAATACTAGTGTGCAGCCTGGGTGACTTGTTTTTATGGATCCTGTCATCGCCAAACTGATTTTTTTAATGGTATGAGGGATAACCATGGTCCTGTTGATGCCAACGCTGATCAGAAACTCAAATACACTGGTGCCTAATAAAACAGCACAGATCCTGCCATCAGAAGCTCTGTGATTTGCAGTGTCAGGAATCAGGACTGAACTGCAGGAGAAGCAAATATAAACACAAGCACTCCTGCAGTAATTACACACCTGATAAGTTACACCGGAAGGAAGCCTTGTTCAATTTAGCACATTCAGATGAACATCTCAAATCGAACTACATTTCCTACAGTGGAACATTTTCCAGCTTGGAATCCTGTGCCAGAAGGCTGGCCATGCAGGCGGCGGTGACCACGCCCTCCACTATATAAGTAGGCGGCGTTTAGCAGGCGTTCCTAAAGAAACCACAGTGAAGTTCTGTTAAAAAGCGCTTTCTCTCTTCCGCAGTTTGGCTGCGTGTTTGGCAACCCTTTAAACTCATCCCTGCCGATAAAACTCGTATATGGTTGCGTTAAACCATACATGTTTTAAAGCGTTACATATAACTTGTGCCTGGATCTTACAGAAAACCAGAAACTTTGTACAGACGTAACGCTTCTTCATAACTTTCTAATAACTAGGCTGAAAGCGTGACAGCGCTGTAACCCCTGATCACCATGGTTGCCAGGTCTTGTTTCTAAATCCTCCGAAATGTTGGCGAACTTTTGATTCCCTGTAACAGAGCGACTTGTTACTTTGCTATCAGGCACAGAAAGACCGCTGTCACAGCTGTACGAATTTAATATGATCCGAAAGCTTTTGCTGCAGAATTAAGCTTTTTAACACAAGGCAAACCCGTCCTCCATTCCGCAATTGTGTTTCCTGGCGCTGCAGCTAGGAGGCTAATGCTAACTCAGGACCTGAGGCGGCCTTGGCGCCAAACTCGAGCCGCCCTACATAACGATAGAAGCTGCCTTCACGCTCCTGTTATAATAGCCTTCCTCTCTACATGTGTGAACCTCAGTCATCTAAACACCGAATGAAAGAACATGTGTCTTGTCACTGTGGACTAAAAGAGCACTGAACTGTCCATACAAAGCTGTTAAGTGGTAGGAAACCCAGGCACACTGAGCCCAGTGCAGACACGAGCAGTATTGTTCCTGTCCAGCACCCTTACCTCACATCAGAAATCAGCTTTAATACACCAGCTTGTGTCCAGCGATGATCCGTTGACACGTCTTCTAACATCTACGGCTTAAACACACCACTGCATTTAACATATGCGAGCTATTATTTCAGTTCTCTGTATCCCAAACCTGCAAACGGCTCTCCAACCCAGCACAACAGTGCTATTGTACAGCGTGGAGCGCAGGGTCCTAAACTCCGCCCAGTCACAGCCATACAGGGAGCGCCCATATTCCAGCCTACAACCCAGAGTGCCTCATTTTTACCAGAGAACAGCTAATTAGCCATAAACCCACATACTGTAGTTTTATATACTCACCGGACATTTTATTAGGTACACACTGCTACCGGGGGATTCTTTCAGAACCGCCTTAATTCTTCATGGCATAGATTCAGCAAGGTGCTGAAAATATTCCTCAAAGCATTTGGTCCATATTGGCATGATGGCATCACGCAGTCGCTGCAGATTTGTCGACTGCACATCCATGATGTGAATCTCCTGCTACACCACATCCCAAGGGTGCTCGATTGGATCGAGATCGGATGGCTGTGGAGGCCATTTAGGTACAGCGACCTCATGTTCAAGAAACCACTTTGAGATGAGTTGAACATTGTGACTTGGCACACTGACCTGCTGGAAGTAGCCACCAGAAGAGGGTACACCATGGTCAGGAGCAATGCTTGGGTAGGCTGTGGCATTTAAATGATGCTCAACTGGTATTAAGGGGCCCAAAAGTGTGCCAAAAATATTCCCCATGGTATTACATCATCATCATCATCATCCTGAGCCATTGATACTGGGGTCTCATGCTACACATGGCATCAGTGATTGTTAATAGACACTGTGCTCTTAATCCATAACTAATTACATTATCTGTTTTCTCTCCGAGCTGTGTTCCGGTACCAGTTCCAGCCCCACACATGAAGTTCATCCGCTGCAGCTTCACTCAAGCTGCTTTCGTCATCAGCTCCAGCCCCATCATACCCGGGCCACTTAATGCCGATATGCATATTTTACATTCTATTTGAAGTATGACTCCATGACTTCAGTATCATTCTTAGATTTATCATCTACGCCACCCAGGGAGGTTGGGTTCCTTTTTGAGTCTTGGTCCTCCCAAGGTTTCTTCCTCATAACACTTAGGGAGTTTTTCCTTGCCACTGTTGCCCTAGGCTTGCTCAATTTGGGATTGGACGTAGTTATTAGTAGATAATCTAAACTTGTAAAGTTGCTTTGAGACAATGCTCCATTGTAAAAAGCGCTATATAAATAGATCTGACTTGACTTGACTTGATACAAGGCAGGATGGATCCATGGTTTTTTTATTATTTACACCAAATTCTGACCCTTCCAACTGAATTTCGCACAATTCAAGACTTATCAGACCAGGTGGTGCATACCATGTTACATCGAGTGGTTATTTGAGTTATTGTTGCTTCTCTATCAGCTCGAACCAGTCCAGCCATTCTCCTCTGACCTCTGGCATCAACAAGGCATCCATGCTCACTAGATATTTTCTTTTTTTGCACCATTCTCTGTATAACCTAGTGATGGCTGTGTGTAAAAATCCCAGTAGAGCAGCAGTTTCTGAAATACTCAAACCAGCCTGTCTAGCACCAACAACCTTGCCACGTTCAAAGTCACTTAAATCACCTTTCCTCCCCATTCTAATGCTCAGTATGTATTTCAGCAGGTCATCTTGACCATGTATACATGCCTAAAGGCATTGAGTTACTGACATGTGAATGGCTGGTGAGATATTAGCGTTAATAAGCAGCTGAACAAGTGTACCATATAAAGTGGCCAGTGAGTGTATTTGTCCATTACGCCATATTTGTATGTAATACTCTTGTTTTTTGAGATCTTGAGGTAATTTGAGAAATCTCAATAACAGTCTGTTTTCCTATAACAACAAATGAACTGTTAGTTTTGTTAAGATCACAAATTATTAGTGCCAGTATCACAAGATATATGGGCCTATCCCGGAATAGAGTAAATGTAACAATAACTTCCTGAAAAACAACTCAAGTATGTCTTTATTTGACTAAAAATACTCAAGTAGAAGTTTTAAATTCATAGATTCTTTTACTTAAGTATCAAAAGTACAAGTATATAGAGGTTGCCATGTTAAGTATGCTGAACTACAGTGGAAATTAACAGAGCTAGAAGTTAATCATTAAGTGCATTGCAAGACACCTGACTAACAATGTTAGCAAAACAGAAGCAAGTAGTGCGTACTTCTACGTGCTGTTTGAGGTTCTTAAAAGCCAGTATTTCAGTCAGTGGGGCAGACATATGGGTAACATATCATGAATTCGATGCTTCACTCAAATATGACCACTCACTTGCAGAAACTTCCATCGTACTGTCCCAAAAATCAGTGTTAATGTTTGAGGATCTCTTAAACCAAATCTGGCCTGTATAGCAGGGCAGGAAGGGAAGAAAGAAGCCTCTTCTAAAATTAAAAACTAGGATTTGCATTTGCACCTCTGATACCGAATGCGGCAAAGGTTTTTTGAACTAAAGCACAAACACAGAACACCACCCAAAACACACCGTAGCTACTGTAAAGTATGATGGTAGTAACAGTATGTTGTTGGTTTGTTTTTCATTAGCATGTATTGAAGGGAAAGCTCAATGCTGCCAGATGCATACAAATTCATGAAAGAAAACCTGCGACCCTCTGCTACACACTTGAAGATAGGCAGGTGGTTCGCCTTCTAGCATGATAACGATTTGACTTACACTGCCAAGAAGCAATGGAGTGGCTTGAGGTCAAGATGTTGAATGTCCTTGTGTGGCCAAATCAGAGCCCTGAACCTAAATACTAAAATTTTCAATCAGCATGAAATTTGACTGAAATTTATCTGCAAGCCTTTTCCAGCCTTGCCATTCTAACTTTAAAATTTGTCACTTTATCTGTTGCCTTTTCTCATTACTTGAATGTTGTAACGCAAAATGTGTAAATTTAGCTGGAAAATTTGGATCTATACGCACTGTGCTTAATTAAAAAAACAAACAAAAAAAAAAAACTTTTGCTCGAAATTAATTCACTTCCATTAAACGGTCAGATTTATGCCATAAATTCAATGTAAACAATAGGGCTGTGTAAAAAAAAAAATTTTTTAATCAATACAGCAATATATTGGGATATTTATTTTTGCAATATACTACATCGATTTCAGCTCAAAATATCTCGTAGCTCATGTTAAATGGGGTGTAGACTAAACTCCTCACGCCTGTAGATGTCGCAGTACGGGGTTTTGACTCAATTTGTCCACTGAATTATCAATGTGACATGATGTACTAAGTCGACTCAGACTGTACACTTGTATTCCAGTTGTTTTTATATTTTCAGTGAACTTTGTGGAATATCACAACTTATAACAATATGCATCGTATCGCAATATATCATGATATACTCGTATCGTGACCCCTGTATCGTTATATCCTTTCCAATACCCACCCCTAATAAACAGTATATTACTTATGATTTTTACCAAGGGTGCCAATAATTCTGGCACTGACTAAACCACTTCTATGAACTTCTTGTGTTAGACTCCCCTGTAATCACATACGACATTTCAGCAAAACAGGATTCTTAATAAGCACAGGAGAATTGCGTAACAGTCATTTTTATCAAAGGGATTTACCAATGAATCACAGTGTACGTTCATTTCTGGAAATATGTTCTATACAAATAAAATCATACAAAGTTACAAAATGTGAGATCTTTTTCAAATATGTACAAATAAAACCTTTTTGGTCTACATCCTTAAAAGGTTTCTAGAAAAATAGACATAAAAGACAGTAGTACATTCACTTCAGTCTGACTGACAATGTATCAAATATGTCTTTTCAGCACTTAATAAATAACACAAATGAATAAATGATTTGTCCTAAGCTATACAGCATTAATGTATTGAAAACTACTAAAGTATGTTTATCATTCAGAAAAGGAAACACAGATGGTCATACAGGCATGAGCCCTGATTTACCATGCACTTTCCACAAACCTATATGATACAGCAAGCAACATATTATGTTCATATAAATATTGTTCAACTTCCAGCGTGATTGCCAATTTCCACAGCAATACTCGTACATGCTCTAAAAAACAGGTCTATGAATGAATTTGTTATTAATAATCTTAAAGGTAATCTCACCATTTAAAATAGAGTAAAGCCTAACATAAACAGCAACATATCTTTAAAATATTTAGCATCACTAAATACTAAATATTAAGAAGTAAATAGTGGTTTAAACAACATTGACAGAAACAAGAGGCTCTGCTTCCCGTTCATCACATTACATATAAGCAAAGCCAACTAGTTAACTAGTTTAGTTAACAATATTAAACATGTATCATATATCCTTTCCCTCTTTTCACAACCCCATCTGCATATCAGCAAAGTTGAAAAAGTTGTCAACATCCTGTGAAGCGGAGCTTTTATTCTCGGAAACAAACACCTATGAAAAAGAGAGGTGTTAGATAAAGAGTTTAGCTTAATGGTACATGGCTTTAAGCACAATAATTCATTCTGTAGTTACCTTTGTGCCACTGAAGATTTCATTAGCGATGTCTCTACACGCCTCCACCACATTTTCTCCACTCAGTTCAAGAGCTACTACAGGACCTGCGCGCACACACACAAAATCTTCGTCAAGAAAAACAGAGGAAAGACAACAAAAAAAGGTTGAATATGACCAATAATGGTGTTTTTAAAGTGCCTCACCAATCAAATTCTCTTTTGTTTATTTCATATGCATTGCCTTGAGCTGCCTGACCTCTTCATTCAATTACATAAAACACTAAGCTTACAATGTTTATTTGAAAAAAAAACTCTTAATGTGTCCTGTATCTTTATCCGTACTAACTCCACACTTTGTTCTTTCATAGTGCCAAGCATGGGCATCACAGACCCAGTCCCCTACACTCTAGAAACTCAAACTCTGAAGTTGGAAGTCCCTGGTGAGGTGGAACTCTGCAAAAGACGAGACAAACGTACTGGAACTCAACCCTGGGATGGAATCATACCCATGAGGAATCATTAACCTAAACACAGACAGACATGAACTGAGTGCGATCCAGCTGACACACCTCAGCTTGTCAGTGGTGGCATATAATACAAGGAGACTCAGTGCTCTACTAACTGAGCTGCCCTTGTTCGTATGCCGCATCTGGCAAGGTAAGGCTTGTGGAACTGTGCATTAATTCTGCAAGGCTCCACTTTAGGGCAAAGGAGTTCCCAGTTCATGTCTGTGTCTAGGTTACTAACGTCCTGCCTGGGGCAGAGTTCCAGTACCACCTGTCGTGCCTTACCACAGGCTTCCATCTTCCCATTTCCAGAGTTCCTCCAAGTCCAGGGGCCTGGATCTCTGGTAGCACAGGTAGGTCAGGAATGCTACCACATGATATATGGACTGCCGGCCATTTCTGTTAACGTGAGAATATGTCTTCTAAGGTAAAGAAAAATAATTTCTGTAAATTGCCCTGAAGTAATATATACTCACAGATCACTTTATTACGTACTAATGGTCAGGACCTCCACAGGACCAGCAAAGATCAGGTACTATTTGGCTGGTGGATCATACTCAGCACTGCACTGACACCGACGTGGTGGTGGCATCTCAGTGTGTGTGGTGCTGGTATGAACAGATCAGACACAGCAGTGCTGCTGGAGTTTTTAAAATGTATGTAAATAAACAGAAGGACTAAAGTCTGCAATTCCTACAAAGTCCTTCTATATGGTTAGTGGAACTAAGATAATGGACAATGAGTCTAGAAACAAAGTTGTACCTAATATTTAATCGGTGAGTGTATAAATAAATATATGGGACTGTGGTAGCCTAGCGGGTAAGGTACTGGACTATGGATCAGAAAGTCCAGGGTTCAAATCCCACCCCTGCCAAGCTGCCACTGTTGGGTCCTTGAGCAAGGCCCTTAACCCACAATTGCTTGGATTGTAAAATTGTATCAATTGTAAGTCGCTCTGGATAAGGGCGTCTGCTAAATGCTGTAAATGTATAAATACAGTCAAATGTGCATTTACCATCATGAGAATGTACCTTTTTTCAAAAATGGCTTGAAATGTGGCAGCCTATTGGGATTATTTATGAGAATATTCCTATCTGCTTTCAATGTCAGCATAATATTGGCTTGTCTGTAAAATGTAACCCTCCGGACTGTTATGTGTACATTGGGTGGGGTTTTGCCCCTCTACCACATTCCTCACATCCGCCATCAAGCATGTGCATTTGTGCATGTGCTCTGTGCATTTCTCCGTTCAGGTTACAGGAAAATCCTCTGCTGCTCACAGCATGATTTTTCCTAACACATTACCATGCAAATATCAATGGCATAAAATGTAAGTGGCTGCAGGAAACGTCATTCCTGTTATTTAACACCTTATTTATTTAACATCAATTCAGCATCACTGGCTATTCGCGACAGGAAGTGTATCACTTCATGCCGACAGTGATCAATTAATATTTGGATTGTGGGAGGAAACTGGAGTACCTGGAGAAAACCCATCTGAGGAAATGCAAACTCCTTACAGGAAGTCTAAGGTTAATGCATCAAACTTTAAAAGACATTAAAATAGTCAGCAGGATAAACAGCCAAAAAGTCATGACCACAGATGTAACAAGACAATGACCCAAACTGTTTAGCCATATATTGTACAATATACAAGGTTCACATAACTAGTAAAAGTACAGTCATGGTTTATTTTATATTGTTGCTCTGTTTTGAAATGTTTTCCTCTCCTAAAACTTTTCCAAATGACAGTTTTTGCTAATGTTGAGAATAGCAATAGCAAAAAAAACAGTTCTCAACAGTTGTTGACTAAAATTTAAAAAACAGATTTTATAAAAATAAAGCAGATTTTTAATGTTAGACACTCCTACTTTGGGACACATTTAGTATTCGCCATGTGACTATGAGGGAGAGAGGTGCAGTCACATTTGCTCTAAATTGCAAGGGTGTAGCTCAAAGCTCTGGACTATGGACCAAAACTCCTCATGTTTCACTAGTGGCACAACATTTTTTTTTGGATATGGTTTCTTTGTTAAAAAATTTACTCAAGATAAATATACACCTCAGCTTACGTTTAGAAGAAATCAAAAATATATTTTAGAAAGCAACAAAAAGATTTGGCTTGGTTTTTAGCATGCATGTCATGGGTAAGGGTTTAGCACAAAAAACATCCTATAAATGAAGATTGAGCCGTGGCTGTACCATTTCAGTGAATGTCTTGTCTTTACATTTTGGTTATCTAAGATCTTAATACTGTCTTTCATTTAGTTTTGTTTTGCTTTGTTTTTTTACTCCGGGACCGAGATCGTACTCATTTGGGAGAATGTTCATTAAAAATGGGGAACAACTGTTTCCATCAACGCAGAAGGCTTAAAAAGCTGTACTCAAAGTTCACCTAGAAGTCTTACCATGTGCTCAAACCTCAACTTCCTGTCTGTTTGATCAGTAAAGACTGTAACAATAATTACATTAAGTTCGTACTTGAGGTTTCAAGCACCGTGACGAAATTTAACAAAAGTATTTTAATCAGTGTAGTCAGGGATGAAACAGCATGCAGGTTCTGAGCAGGCCTGATTGTAGTTATTCAAGGTCTGTAAACAAACCTACCTTTGGTGGTCCACTCGATGAGCTCCTCCGCATTGTTCTTGAACACTCTGTTCACATCTTCAGGGCGCATGGAGACCTCCTTGGTCTGAATAAGGTCAAAACCTTTGGCACTTGCCTGTAGTAACACAAAATATAGAAGCTTACATACTACATGTACAAATGGTACTGGTGTAGATTCATCTCTGCACAGTTTGTTAGATTATGGTACCCTATCTGAGTTATGCAGTGTATGGCAAAGTATAAAAAAAAGAATCAACCAAACCCTAAAAGGATACAACACGAGTTAGATCAGCTCTGAGGAGCATCGGAAATGTGGGTGTTTACACAGAAATATAATACTGTACTTCAGTGTCCTCAGCTATTGCACTATATAGACAAAAGTTTGTTGACACCTAAACATTACATCCAAAACATGGGTATTGTGAGAGTTTGCCCCCATGTTTGCTAATACAATAGTCTTTGTTCTTCTAAAAGGGCTTTCCACTAGATTTTGGACCATGACTGTGAAGTTGGCTTCTGATGTCAGACAATAAGCCCTGGCTCACTTTTGGAATTCCAGTGCATTTTCAAAGCGTCTGATGGAGTTATAGTCAAGGTTCTGTGCAAGCCAGCCAAGCTCTCAATCAAAGTTGGCAAACCAATTTTCTATGGACTTTGTCTAAGGACAGCAGGGTAGAGAGTTGTTGAACTGATTGCTGGAAGTGCCATTTTGAGAATCACTGCAGTATTCAGAAGAGCCCATTCTACTGCCACTCTATGGAGAATCCAAAAACGTATGCTTTATATTACGAATGTGTTACAAGTGAGAGTTGCTAAAATGCCAGAGCTCAGTAATTAGAAGGGGTGTCCAGAAACTTTTGTCTACATATAATCTATATAAACAGCGCTCCATTCATTTCAATGAAATGACTAACAGACTAATTAAATGGCATCTTAGATTAATTACAGGGAAATGTCCCAGTTCTGTGGCTATTTTAGCCATTGTACACATTACTTAAACAGAGGAAGCATGTACAAACCCCATTATTATTATTATTATATTTGTAAAAACAGAAGCCTTAATTCCTTTGCTTCCTAAGAGGAAATCCCCATCTGGTTTCTCTATATTCAAACTCCACCTATTTTTGATTACATCAGTGTAACACTGTGGTGCAGGGGGCTTTCTGATTGGTCCTTCCACCTGCCTGTTAACTGTGGATTAGGCAAGACTACTCTTACAAGCAGGATTCTGTACGGTCTCGCAGGGGTTTCTTCCACTGCTAATTGCCACAATATAAACTGAACAATTATTGCCTTGCTCCTGTCGTGAATAGCCTTTGGCGCTTAAGCAGTGTAACTAACAAAAATCTGATTACCCTACTTTTCTACCCTCTGTCAATATGCATAATAGCTAATCTGCACTAAAGCGTAACAGCTAAGGCTCACAGTTTAGCTTCAGCTTTAATGTTTGACGATTAAGGCTGTGTCAGATTATTACAAATCAGCCCACAGGAATCCACTTCTGCTTTTTGAAATAGCTCTCTAGGTGTGGCAAGTGAAGGAACTGATTTCATTTCTCACCAAGACGGGTCAGTGCTGCTTACTGCAAGTTATATTTAATAGCAAGACATTTCGTCAGCGCTATGATATATCTGAGCGGCTTCTGGTCAACAAAAAAAGGACAGGGGGAAGTTCCACATGATCCACTGAGGAAGAAGGAACTTGTGACCACAGTACATGTTCACACAGTCAGAACAATGTGAACATTATAGCTATGAAAAATGTGTAACATTATTTATTTAAAAATATACAAATTCAATCGATCGCTTAGGTTTCCCACATTCTCCAGCATTACCCTGCTTATTTCATCGAGAAAGAGACAACTAGATCCCTCAGAGTATTATCCTTTCATGAAATGTGGGTCACTGAAGTATCAAGTTTGAGTTCTTAATCAATCCAGGATAATGGTTAATTAACACATTATTAAACCAAAAAAACAGCTTCAGGTTGTAAAGAGCCAGTGTCACAGCAGTCAGTAATGAATTATTCAGTGAACTCTCTCTCACCTCATCGATGAGTTTCCGAGCGTTGGCTGTGGTGTAATCTCCAGCGAAGAACACAAACAGACAGGACTCGTCACTGTCTTTCCGCCTGCCTCCTTTGGTCAGGGGCACAATGCTGCGGTTCCGATCAGCGGAGATACGTACGCTTTTGAACTCTGACTCAGAGTCAGGAAGAGGCACAGAGTCCAACAGCACAGTCTCCTCTGGCAACAGACTCCAATTGGTTTCTCCTGAAACTGGGGTAAAGTCATGGATATTGCTCCAGTTGTTGTTGAAAATGCTCAGACCGGCATCCTTGAAGTGGAAGGCCAGGTCGGGGTAATAGTACTGGAAGCAGCCGAACTTCATGCCGGTTGAAGACTCGATAATGGGCTGAGTGGCACAGCACAAAAAGATGTCCATTTTCTTGCAGTCTCTTGTGCGGAACTGCTGGCAGGCCACCACGCACTTGACGTCTTTGCAATCGCGAAAGAAGACGCTGCCTTTGACAGGGCCGAGCACTATGCGACAGTTTACACAGTCGTCGATGGTGACCGTAGCTGAGTGGTCCAACACAAAGATGTTGCAGTTCTCACATTCTTGAATAACAAACTGCTGCCCATTTATCGTTCCTGGCAGCCGGCCCACCGTGGCATCCTTTACTCCAGTCAGCATGAAGTCTTTGGGATCAACCTGCATAACAAGATTTATTCATTACTATATGTGGAATGGTGCATCTTGACACGATGCAAAAATTGGACGATGTGCATCATCGAGATTATCTACTGCAACTGGATTTTTTTCTGACGTCAGAGGGCACAATCATAACTCATGCTCACGGGTTCATTTCCCATTCTCAGTGAGACTTTCACTTGGTTATTTAAGATATGGTGAAGCTACAAAAAACAAAACATCATTTTGTTTACACTTTTAAACCTCTGTTTCTAGTCATTTTTCAGTTGCTAGAGACTAAAAACCTTTGTTTAAAGCCTTATACAAGAAAATCTGAATTGTTTTGCAGGATTTACGCTTCAGAAATAAAAAAGGAATGTCTTTTACAGAACGTAAAATGAATCGAAGAATTATTGGATTTGAATCAAATCTAATTGTGAGCGTTACACACCTATTTATTACTGTTGCAATGTTGGCTTGTTCACCCATTCACTAATCTACCGCTTAACTGAAACCGAAAGCCTAATTTGTCCTTTGGCTCAGCAGCCATGTACGACTGTGAACATGCAGTTATGTGTTCTGATAAAACACATATAAAGACAGATAAAACAAAACATTTCTGTTGTTAATGGTGTCACCACAAACCAAATTTTACCAGTGGACTGAACCCTGAGGTAAACCTTGATTTTCAAACTGTCTCCTGTCCTGCACAAACTCAGTGTTAAAACAGCAAATCTAAATGGTGGCTTTTGCGCAGTAATGCATTTTTCCTGGTTTATTGATACATTCAATATTCATTGCCTTTCAACATTCAGATTTAATGCGTTTCAACATTCAAATGTTGAATTAATTTTTGTTATATACATTTACAGCATTTAGCAGACGCCCTTATCCAGAGCAACTTACAATTGGTACAGTCTTACAATCCAAGCAATTGTGGGTTAAGGGTCTTGCTCAAGGAGCCAACAGTGACAGCTTGGCAGAGGTGGGATTTGAACCCTGGACCTTCTTGTCCATAGTCCAGTACCTTACCTGCTAGGCCACCATAGTCCCATAGTATATTGTAATATATTTGTCATATATATGTGTTAATATATGTTGAAACTAATATAACAAGTTTGGAAAAGTGATCAGCCCCCTGATTTAACCATTTTAATACTTCTGTCATAATTGCAGCTGTCTATATACAGTAGATATGCCTCTACCAGCTTTATAGCTCTACATCTGGGGAACATTTGTCTATTCTATTAGAACAGATGAGGCAATTGTTAGAGATACGTCTGCTCTCTTCCAAGACCATACACAGGCTTCCATCAGATTTAGGTCAGGACTCTAACTTGGCCACTTGAGGACATTCGACTTCTTAACCTTAATCCACTGTGCTGTTTTGTTTGTTTTTTTTGGCAGTGTGTTAGGTTCGGCATCATGCTGAAAGGTGTAGCACTGATTTTTCCCCTTCACTGCTGAACAATTGAATCCAAACTGTCCAATCCACAACATGTTATCACTGCCATATTCATCCACATTAGAAATGTTTAAGACAAACTTAAAATCAATTTATTTGCCATGGCATTTGCAACCTCTAATAGATTATGCATTGTACTGTTTGTTTTATTAGTGTTGTCCATTTTATTAATTTCTTTAATTAGTTACACTATAGTTATATATTAAACTTGTTTAGATCTTAACTTTTAATATTTCTTAATTTGATGTATTTTATTCTGCAGCAATTTGGTTGCCCCTTGACGTCTTTTAAATGTGTTATATTCTCTTGAGTAGTTATGTGTATTTTGGGTGGCGGCTGTGTTTGGTTTGCTCCAAACATAGTGCTTGGGTTTCCGTCCACAAACTCAGTCTTAGTCTTATCTGACCATAAAATCTTTTGCCAAGTAAAAATGTAATTTCTGCAGAAAATGTCAAGACTGGTGGGCAGGATTGTGGCTGGTCTCACAGATACAGGATACCTGTCATTCTTTTTTCTATGACCCCAGACATGCAACTTAATTTGTGGAAAAGTGCTGCCACTGATTGAGAAAAAGAACCAAACAAATTCAGCCATACAGGTGCAAAATAGAGTCACAGTGTCTTGCTACAGGTGCAAGATACAGCTGTATGTCCCATCATTTGTCTCAGCAAAGCAGCTGTATCCATATGCACCTGGAAAGTGTCAAGCATTGAATACACTGAAGGCAGTACACTACAATGCCAAAAGGGCAGCTTGCACATAATGTTTTCACTGGAAAACTTGTATGCAGACACAAAAAAGGTATTCCATGTACACTTGTACAGTGGGGCAAAAAAGTATTTAGTCAGCCACTGATTGAGCAAGTTCTCGTACTTAGAAAGATGAGAGGTCTGTAATTTTCATCATAGGTACACTTCAACTATGAGAGACCAAATGAGGAAAAAAATCCAGGAAATCACATTATATGATTTTTAAAGAATTTAACTGCAAGTCATGGTGGAAAATAAGTATTTGGTCACCCACAAACAAGCAAGATTTCTGGCTCTCACAGACCTGTAACAACTTCTTTAAGAAGCTCTTCTGTCCTCCACTCATTACCTGTATTAATGGCACCTGTTTGACCTTGTTATCTGTATAAAGGAAAGCCTCAAACAGTCAGACTCCAAACTCAACCTTGTCCAAGACCAAAGATCTGTTTAAGGACACCAGCAAGAAAATTGTACACCTGCACCAGGCTGGGAAGAGTGAATCTACAATAGGCAAGCAGGTTGGTGTGAATAAATCAACTGTGGGAGCAATTATAAGAAAATGGAAGCCATACAAGACCACTGATAATCTCCCTCGATCTGGGGCCCCACGCAAGATCTAATCCCGTGGGATCAAAATGATCATGAGAACAGTGAGCAAAAATCCCAGAAACATGAATGACCTGCAGAGAGCTGGGACCAAAGTAACAAAGGTTACCATCAGTAACACACCTCTTTCCATCAGTGACAGCATTGAAGATGGAACGTGGCTGGGTCTTCCAGCATGATAATGATCCCAAACACACCGCTCAGGCAACAAAGGAGTGGCTCCGTAAAAAGCATTTCAAGGTCCTGGAGTGGCCTAGGCAGTCTCCAGACCTAACCCAATAGAACATTTGTGGAGGGAGTTCTTGTTGCCCAGCGACAGCCCCAAAACATCACTGCTCTAGAGGAGATCTGCATGGAGGAATGGGCCAAAATACTAACTACAGTGTATGCAAACCTGGTGAAGACTTACAGGAAACATTTGACCTCTGTCATTACCAACAAAGGTTATGTTATAAAGTATTGAGTTGAACTTTTGTTATTGACCAAATACTTATTTTCCACCATAATTTACAATTAAATTAAAAATCCTACAATGTGATTTCCTATATTAAATGTGGTCAAGAGACATATTTGAACCCCACTAAATGTGTTTTACACTTGGCTTTTCTTGCAGTCAAGTGAAATCTGAACATAATCCGATCAAAAATACGTTAAGGTGTAAAAAGGCTCAGTGTGGATTTGTGGACTGACGATGCAATTCAATCAAGGTGTTGGTGGCACCATACACTTTCTTCTTGACGGATAGTTAAAACCCCTGAAAAGATTTTACACCCTTCTTCTACCGTGTGCTTTTCACAGCTCTATGTCTGCGCTCCATTTAAAATCCCTTTTCCAAACATGGTGGAATTATTTATGTTAGCACTACAGCCTCTTCTATTCTGAAGTACGCAGAATAAGAGGAGGCCAGTTGACCTAGTGTGATGATCTGGACATTGACTGGTTGTACCTGAGCAAGTGTATACCAGTAATTCTAAGGATGGATGGCATAGGGGTACAGTCGTTAGCATGCTCGCCTCTCAGCTCCAGTGTTCCCGGTTCGATCCCAACCTCAGACTTGGCCTGTGTGAAGTTTGTATGTCCTTCCTTGTCAAAGTGGGTGTTTTCCGTGTGCTCTGGTTCCTTCCACAGAGCTGTTAGGTTAATTTATAACGCTGAATTGGCCCGGTGTGAGTGTGTATGACTAGTTTTGACATAACCTTGTGCCTGTGAATAGCTATTGGTGCCTGACTATGGACGAGAAAGTCCAGGGTTCAAATCCCATCTCTGCCACGGTTGGATTTGTGAGCAAGACCCTTAACACTTGAATGTGCCAGGTTTATGTCAGTCTGGACGAGGGCGTCTGCTAAATCAGTGGATCATGGGAGAGTGCAACAAAATGATGACACCAAGTAAAACACTATGTAGAATGGTGCATGTGGAAACACCCTAAAACACACCCCGTCTTTCTCTCGCACACACACACGTTTGTCTCACTATCCTGGTGGGGACTTTCCAATGACATAATGATTACTGTACCCAATTAAAACTACACCTACACCAAACCTTAACCTCAGGAACCTAATGGAAAACTTGAAATTTGGTTTCTCAAAAGAATATTGGAGTTTCTATAAATAGGCAGTTTTTCCCGTAAGGATCAGCAAAATGTCTCCACAAGGTATTGTGGCACATAAACATGATACCACCCCCCATAACACACACAATGCACTTGCTAAAGTCTGAAGGTTAAACTCGGCTAGCTGAAAACACTCAACATTTCAAAAGGCTAAGCTTTTTTTATAACTCGAGCTGTTTGCGGTAGGGGAAGTGTTGGTATGGCCGTCATAGCTGTATTTCATGTGCTCCGTCTTACATGTAACACAAATACATTACAGGACCTAGGGTTGCCTTTAAGTCGATAATAAGATCTAGGATGTAAAAGCGCCAGGTTAACGGGAGGCTGATCAAAACAGAGTGAAAGAGTTCCAGGTGGATCAGAGTTAAACTCCTGGAACAGGAGGGCTGGGTAAATATGAATGATGAAGCTGACCGTCAGATATTATATTCAGTGTTACTGATATTAGCCATATGTTTATAACATACGCATTACACAGTTAATAATCTAGCTAAGACTATTAAATAGAATCAAGAATGTGTGTGTTTTTACCTTTTCTCGTTTGTCCCAGCTGTATTGTTTGGGTTCCTCCTGGTTACTGTTGTTGCTTTCGGCTGCGTTATTGCTCGAGCCGATCTTGTCCTCCGTGCGCTGAGTCTTATCCTTATCCGGAGATTTCCTCCTGGATTTCTTCGAGAAAAAGCACCCCATGTTTTATACGAGCGCCACTAACGCTAACTACGTTGAAGACAAGCCCTCGATCGTAGCGAACCGGAGTTAACTGGTGCTAAAACGAGACTCGCGCTGAATCGACTCCCGAATGGTCGCTCTTACAAATCACTAACGCTCTCACAGCGTGAGCGCTTCCCGTTTCCTTCCACTCAGAGGTAACCAATCATCACCTAGAGCTCCTACCAAAGGTAACCAATCATTACCTAACGCTTCAACCAATCGTCACCCATCGCTGGAACGAAAGAAAACCAATCACCCCCAACGCTTCTACCAAAGGTAGCCAATGAAGCTCACTGTTAACGTACTAGTCATGATCGCAGAGCTGTCCTTAATTATGCGCAGTGCTGCGGGGTGAAATGTTTCGGAATCAGCACGTACTTTCCATGTTGAAAGGCATGACGGGAGGCTGCGTTATGAGGAACAAAGTGTTACACAACTGCAGTTTCTCAATAAGCTGTTGTAGTGTTTCTTTTTCGTTTAAAGGATTGCCACCTGACCAAGTGCCTGCAGTTTTAAAGATGATTATTTAGATTGGAGTGGTTAGGACGGTTGCCTCACAGCTCCGGTGTCCCCAGTTCGGTCCCGACCTCAGACTCCGCCTGTGTAGAGTTTGCATGTCTTCCTTGTATCTGTGTGGATTTACTCCGGTTTAATCCCATAGTCCAAACACATGTACGTTAGGCTAATGGTGTTTCTAAAGTGAACTACGTCTATGAGCCCTACGCTGGATTGGCACCGTCTAGGGCTGATCCTGCCTTGCGCCCTGTGCCGCCCTCTAGGCACCGGCTTTTCCGCGACCCTGACCAGGATAAAGCGGATTAGAAAATTCATGAAGGAATGATTGAGATTGTAATTGAACATTAATATTTTACTATGCTTTAGACATTAATATCTTAATTTTCATTTACGCACTAGTCAGAAGTAGTAGCCTGGCAGAGCCCATTCCTATCCAGGCACATTCACACATGCACATTCATTCATACTGGGTCAATTTAGAGCAGTGTTTCTCTATCCTGGTTCTGGAGCCCCACGCTCTGCACAATTTAGTGCTTCTTCTGTTTAAACAAACCCACTTTAACTCAATAACGGGCTTGTTAATGGCTGAGTAGTTGGATCAGGTGTGGCACCAGGACCAGGATTGAGAAATACTGATGTAGGGTAACCAGTTAACATAACGCATGTCTTTTGAATGTGGAAGGATCCTGGGGAGGCCAAAGTAAACGCACAGGGACATAAGAACATGCAAACTCCACACAGATGGAGTCTGAGGTTAGGCTCAAACCAATCATCTCTGGAGGAGTGAGGCAACCACGCTAACCACAAGCGCCACCGTGCCACCCGTCATTGATTGTAATGCAGGGGCATCTTCAGACTGACTTTAAAAATTTTGCTGTGCCCCACTAAAATCATATTGGTCAAAAGTCAAAGTTCATCCTTGATTGCTAAGCAGAACTACAGGAAACCACACTAAAATTCACTACAGGTACTACATTTCCCATAATGCCCCAGAGCCTTTCCAGATTCAGTTTCTTTCAGGTTTCCACATGGATTAATGGACATACAGTGGGGCAAAAAGTATTTAGTCAGCCACTGATTGTGCAAGTTCTCCTATTTAGAAAGACGAGAGAGGTCTGTAATTTTCATCATAGGTACACTTCAACTATGAGAGACAAAATGAGAAGAAAAAAAACAGGAAATCACATTGTAGGATTTTTAAAGAATTTTATTGTAAATCATGATCACTAAGTATTTTGGTGACTCAGATCCTGCAGTTCCAGGCGTGTCCCCCTGCTTAAGCCAGTACATGTCCAGGCCCGTCTGACGTTTCCCAGAGAGCATATGGATGATCCAGAAGAGGATTGGGAGAATATCATCTGGTCAGATGAAACCAAAATAGAACAAAATAGAACTCGTCGTGTTTGAAGAAAGAAGAATGCTGAGTTGCATCCCAAGAACACCATACCTACTATGAAGCATGGGGCTGTTTTTCTGCAAAGGGGACAGGACGACTGATCCGTTTGTTAATGGAAAGAATGAACGAGGCCATGTATCGTGAGATTTTAAGCCAAAACCTCCTTCCATCAGTGAGAGCATTGAAGATGGAAACGCGGCTGGGTCTTCCAGCATGATAATGATCCCAAATACACTGCTGGGGCAATGAAGGAGTGGCTCCGTAAAAAGCATTTCAAGGTCCTGGAGTGGCCCTAGCCAGTCTCCAGACCTCAACCCCATAGAAAATTTGTGGAGGGAGTTGAAAGTCCGTGTTGCCCAGCGACAACCCCAAAACATCACTGCTCTAGAGGAGATCTGCATGGAGGAATGGGCAAAAAAAAAAAACAGCTACAGTGTGTGCCAACCTGAGGAAGACTTACAGGAAACGTTTGTCCTCTGTCATTGCCAACAAAGGTTATGTTACAAAGTATTGAGTTGAACTTTTGTTATTGACCAAATACTTATTTTCCACCATAATTTACAATGAAATTCTTTAAAAATCCTACAATGTGAATTCCTGGATTTTTTTTTCTCATTTTGTTTCTCGTAGTTGAAGTGTACCTATGATGAAAATTACAGACCTCTCTCATCTTTCTAAGTAAAAGAACTTGCACAATCAGTGGCTGACTAAATACTTTTTGCCCCACTCTAGCTCATAGCTATACATTTTGGTTACCCACTTATTACCGTATAACCTACCAAAAGTACATTTTAGACCACTAAACTAAAGGCATTCATTAAACTAGCACAGACAAAAGTTATTGCAACTTATTACAATTCATGCAACTAATAAAAATCTTTAGTGTTAATTTGTACTTCATTTCTCATCAATGGCAGAGTAACACCCACAGTAGTGTTAAATCATTTCATCTATTTCTTTAACAGGCTTTTTTTATGCAGAGTTATTCCCCTACGACTGAGCAGTTCAGCTGTGCCACTCTAAATTCTGTGTGACAAGTAGTCTGGAAATGCCCTCGCTAAAATGCCTTCAGTTAGAGAAGAAGAAGAGTGAAAACTTGTAAATCAGTATTAACCCAAAGCACATTGGTGCAATGAGAATGTGCTTTGTTGAAGTGGGCTTTGTTGGGCTTTCTGGGAGACTAATTAAAAACTATTGAGCAGCTGGCCTGGAAGTGGAGATAGTGATTCTCATGGCTTCCTGATAATGCTCCTGTCCTGGAAGTGCAGATGGTGAGATAATACTTGGGTCAGATTTGGAGGCTGAATAGTGTTAATTAGACAGGACCATATACCTTGGAAGGGATTTTCTTTTTAATCTAGATAGTCGCTGCAAAATAATTGCATATCTGACGAGATTATTTAAATGATCAGTTTAGTTTCCAATGGTGTGGAGAAAACTTTATGGGGGAATGTGAGAGTGATTGGAAGCTGTGGAAAAGATGGTTCTTCAAAGGATGTGTAACAAATTCAAGAGTGCTAAAATAAAACGTAAGTATGGGAACAGAAACTGCCCAGCTGGAACAACTGACAAAGTATGATGGTGGGAGGTGGAACGTTGGTAGCCTAGCGGGTAAGGACTATGGACCAGAAGGTCCAGGGTTCAAATCCCACCTCTTTCAGCTGCCACTGTTGGGTCCTTGAGCAAGACCCTTAACCCACAATTGCTTGGATTGTAAGATTATATCAATTGTAAGTCGCTCTGGATAAGGGTGTCTGCTGAATGCTGTAAATGGAAATGGAAATGTATAAAAACAGAGAACTGACTAATTGGAATAATTGATAAAATAGGAAAACAGAAACTGGAATAATTGGAGTAGGAGATGTTTCTGTTGTCATGGGAGTATCTAAGAGACTAAAAATAATGATGTTTTGATGACATCAGTTGAACTAAAAAAAATAACATCAAATGATACATGATGGAAAAACAAGGAGTTGGATTGAAAACCAGACAAAACCAAAAAGTAGCACCATTGTAAAGAAATGGTAAAAGTATAAAATCTTCTCTCTGAGTTATCCAATCGCTCCAGGGACTGATTTAGTTTGTTGTTTGATTTGCTGAGCCTTCAGTAAAAAAAAAATGTTTAAAAAAAAATTGTCTTTGTATATTAAACTAGCAGGTGATTTTTCTACTATTTCTTAGTCACCAAACACAGTTTAAGCATATGTGGATGCACACACAAGTTTGTCTCTCCATCATTGTGGGTACCTTCCATTGACATTATGATCACTGTAGCTAATTAATGCAACACCTGCACCTACTCTTACCTTAATCTCAGTAACCTAAAGCAAATCTTTTGACTCTTTTGGTTTTTCGAAATACAGTTAGAGTTTTTGTAAAAACAAACAGACAAAAAAAAAACACTTTCCTCATGGGGACCAGCTAGGTGTCCCCACCATGTACAAAATGTCAGACCTTTCTATCGTGGGGACATTTGGGACACACACAAAAAGTGGTCTTCATGGAAGAATTGCAAACCAAAAGCCATGGTTTAGAGAGGCTCAGGCAAAAACCAAGTGACTCACCTATGCACAAAAACACAAGGATTGGGGTACAATACATTGGCAATAACATAAGACAAAACATAAGATTTTTGAATACTTTGAATACTGAAGGGCTGGAAAGCACCACATGAATCATTGTCTGCATTCAACTGGGAACTTGAGTGTTGAGTTGAAGGCAACTGGACTTCTTCTTGGTTCTTGAAGACGTTTAACCTATCATTCAGAAAGCCTTCTGCAGTGGAGACATAAGAACTGAAGAATCCTTTTCGGATGAGAGGTGAAATGTATTCAAGAACCAAGAAGAAGTCCGGTTGCCTTCAACTCAACACTCAAGTGTACCATGACCTGGATAACTGAAAATGTAAACAGACGTTCAACCGTGAAGCATGATGCTGGTTCCCTGCAGGTTTAATGCTGTATTTCTGCAAATGGATTTCTGGATTTGGTAAACATTGATGGCTTTCTCACCGCTGAGAAGTGCAGGAGGTTTCATAACCATCATGTGTCAGTCTAACATTACATGAAGAGACAGAAAGTGAGCAAGTGAGACAACCAAGGTCTTCAGGAGAATTGTGGCAGGTCCCCAGGAGGCTTGGTACAACTTATCAGCTGATTACCTTCAAAAGCAACAGGCCAGTGTAGCTAAGAGAACTGATGCTGTTTTCAAAGCTCAGGATGGTCACACAAAATGTGGATTTAGTTTATGTTTGTCAAGTTTATGTTTGCAAAGTAAATGTGTGTAAATCTAAAATTCCCAAATCTAAGTTTCCCAACTTTAAGTTTCCCAATTCTGCACTAATGCAGGACACTTAACATAAACACAATACTGTTAAACATTTTTTTCACAGCAGTGGATATAGCTGTGTACTGTATACACCCTGGGTGGGGTTTGCAACACAAAGCTTATTGGTGTGTTTGACAAAATGACACCCTGTCCATAGTGTACCTGCAGTCAGTAAGTTCCAGGTTATGCTCAAGACTCTCTCCAATGATCCTGAGCAGGTTAAATGAGGGTGGCTTTGAAAGTACTAACTGTAGTTCATCTGATACTATCTGATACTACATTCAGTGGTAAGGGTCCACCATAGTAACACCAAATGAATTGATTAATTGATGATCATTTGAACATTATTTCAACAAATTTAACATTATTTACAATTTCTATTTAGAGGTAGACGTGTCTTATAGTGTGACCAGTGTACGTTTACAGGGTCTTATAATAAATACACCAGATGCACTCATAGGAGCAAAATATGAACCTCTATGAAACTTCCATGTTAGTGTCACCGATGTGTTGAGAATGGTCCACCACCAACCAAATAATTTGGTTAGTGATGGCGATCCATTTACACTGAAGTAAAAGTTGTGGACTGGCAAACTGTGTTTAGTATCTGATGTTCTAAAGTCGTTGATGGTGTGTAAAGCAACATATGAAACTGAAAACGAGAGAATTTAAAAACTGACATCCTTTTTATCTCTATTAAATCTTTTATTACTTTCCACAAATGAACACATGATGGCACTGTGAGACACTTTTTTAATTGGTTTAGGCGAACATTTACATTTATGCCATTTAGCCTGCGTCCTTATCCAGAGCGACTTACAACTCATAAAACCTTACAATCCAAGCAACTGTGGTTTAAGGGCCTTGCTTAAGGACCCAACAGTGGCAGCTTGACAGGGGTGGGATTTCCTCCCCATGTGGCTCGATCTGGGTTCTTTCTGTGTGGAGCCTGCATGTTCTCCATGTGAGTTTACTCCTGGTCCTCTATTTTCCTCCCACAGTCCAAATACATGCGTGTTAGGTTAACAGGTGTCTCTAAAGTGCCCCTATTGTTTGCGTGAGTGTATGAGTTTGTGAGGGAGTGTGCCCTATGATGGATTGGTGCCATGTCTATTGTTGTTCCTGCCTTGCGCCATATGCTGCGGGCTGGGCACCGACCCTGTCCCTGTCCAGGATCAACAAAATAATAAAAGTGAATGAATGATTTTTTAACACTATGACAGTTCTGAGCACTCTGTGCACTCCCAGTTGCTATTTTTTTGTAAACCCAACACCCAACCTTCTTGCTGCAGGCCACACCTGGGATTTGAACTCAGACAGTGCTAGTTCCTGCAGTTGCCTCTACCCACTGAACCATCAGAGCTAAGGGAGTTAACCAGAGTATGTAGAGAAAGCCCACACAGACAGTGGTAGGCTTGACCTTGTGTCTCTGGAGTTGTGAGACAACAACCAGTTCCATAATTATTAAACCAGTATTGCTTAAATTAAACTTGATCATATGTCTGGTGGTTTATAGGTCCTTCCTCTCTGCAGCATTCAAGCTGTACAACTATCTACATTAACAATCGATCTCTGAAATGTAGAATCCAACTGACTCATCTGCCACGAAAACCATGTTTTCCAGATAGTTGTATTGTCCCTCCATTAATGTTTGCCCTTCAAAGACTTCCCAAGATTTATATTTTTATATTTATAAAAACATTTTCCGATTCACAGTTGTTGCTACATTACAATCCATATATTTTATATTTCCTTTCATATTTTGTATTTTGCTTCAACATTTATTGTCTTGTATTGCTATTAGTGTTGGACTACATTCCCAACAGTGATTAATATTATGATATCTTACAGCATGTCATGTTTTAATGCTGCTTTTCCTTGTCAGAGTCAGGGCTCTGGTCATGGGCATGAGGTTAAGCATCTACCACTCATCTAACGATTCTCTAACAGTTGTCTACCCATGATCCACCACTTACTTGCCAATTCTCTACCACTTTATCAAACGTCTACCAGTTATCTATACATACACTATGCACCACATACATACTATGTCTCCACCACTTACCAATTACTCACCGGTTATCCATTAAACATCAACCACTCATTCACCACTCAGCTGTCACCACTCACCAGTCATCGGTCATTAGCCACTTGCCTGACGATCCTCTATCAATCATGTAGTAAATAATCTACAACATCTTACACTCACCTACTATTACTCTACATGTACCAATCTTCTACCACTTACCACTTACTGTCCAATCACCTAACAATCAACTAACTTTCACCAACTGACCCTCTACTAATGATCTACAACCTCATTTACTAAACATCTACCAATCATCAACCACTCATCCACCAATTCCCTACTGATCATATACTGCTCATCTCCAACTTACCCATCAATTTTCTACCAATCAGCTACCACTGTAGGTTGCTGCAACCTAACTGTTAGCACAAGTTGCAAGATGGGAACTAATCCTGGGTAGTTCACTGGTTCATCGCATTTCACATGCATTCACTCACTCACACTAGGACATTTTTTGGATATGTCAATTGACCTAACAAGTGTCTTTGGACTGTGAGAGAAAAACAGAGTACTCGGGTCTCTGGAGCTGCAATACAAGAGTACTAACCACTGTGTCACTGTGGCACCCCAACAACACATGTTTATACTATTAACTATATGATTGAATGCATATTTTACATTGTGGTCTTTTTGATGTATTTTTTTTAAATAATACACAATGTTAACTGTCAAACACGTAAAGTGGGCTATGAGCAACAGTGCGAAAAATTCCTGTAGGAAGTATAAACTCTCTTGGTTAATGTAAAAACAAATGTTTTTGAACAAAATCTGATGACTCCTTGCTTAATTTGGTGGGAAGGAAGCTAGAGAGCATGGTAGGAAACCTGAATGTCCTGTTTTCTTTCGTCAGGGTAACAGTCATGAACCTTTTTGCTTTTTTGGGTTATGAACTTTTTGAGATTCCTTACAGTAGTAGTAGGTGACTGGTAGGGTATTAATGGAGGGGTGGCAGTTTATTGGTAGAGACCTGGTAGATGATTAGAGCATGATAGTTAGATGATTGGTAGAGAATGAATGGCTAAGTGGCAGATGACTGGTAGATGTTTGGTAGATATACTGGTATCTTATTGCTGGGAACTGGTTGGAGTAGTTTTGGATTGTTAGGGAATTAGTGGATAAGGTAGATGGTAGGTGATTGTTAGATGTTTAGATGTATGGTAAATTATTGGTAGGGAATTAATGGGTAAGTGGTAGAAGGGTGGTAGATGATTTGGTATATGTTTAATAGATGTGGACGTATAGACGAATAGCGGTAGACGATTGGTGCAAGTCTAGTAGATGTTTGGTAGTTGGGTAGAGAAGTAAGTTATAGATGATTGGTAGACATCGGTAGATGTAGTGGTAGATTATTGCTGGGAATTGGATGTTGTAGTTGAGGATTGGTAAAGAATTGGTGGATAAGTGATAGATGATTGGTTGATGTTTAGATGTTTGGTAGATAACTGGCAGAGAATTAATGGTAGATGTAGTTGTAAATGATTGGTAGAGAAATGGAAATTGAGTGGTAGATGGTAGATGACTGGTTGACTTTGGTAAATGTGATGGTAGATTATTGGTGGGAATTAATTGGAGTAGTTGATGAATGAACCAGGCTGACATGGTGAGGTGGTGAGTAGCACTGTCACCTCAGAGTGAGAAGTTCAATCCCAGGTGGATGTGTCTGGGTCCTTTCTGTGTAAAGTCTGCATGCTATTGGTTACTCTAAAGTGGCCCTAGCATGTGAGTGTGTGTGCCCTACACTGGATTGACTCCCTTTCTGGTAGATGTGGTGGAAGGTAGATGATTGGTAGGGAATTAACGGGTAAGTGGTAGAAGAGTGGTAAATGGTATATGTTTAATAGATGTAGTGGTAAATGAATGCTAGAGAATTGATGGAAGAACGGTTGATGATTGTCAGAGAATAGGAGAATGAGTGGTAGATGATTAGTAGATGTTTAGAATATTTTTTCTAGATGATTGGTAGAAAATTAATGGGTAAGTGGTAGATGAGTAATAGTATGTGATTGGGTGTAGTGGTAGATGATTGGTAGAAAAGTGATGTAAGTTGTAGATGAGCGGTATATGAGTAGTAGAGAATTAGGTGATGAGTAGTATTGATGGTAGCTGATTGGAAAATATAGCTGCAGATCATTAGCAGATGGTTAGTTGGTGAATTAATGACAATTGATGAGTGGTGAATTATTGGTAAACGCTGTAGCTACATAGTAGGTGAGTGTAACATGTAGTAGATGACTGACTGGATTGTCAGGCAAATGGTAGATGATTGATAGCTGAGTAGTGAATGTGTGGTAAGTGTTTAGTGGATAATTTGTGAGTAATTGGTAAATTGAGGAGGGTAATAAATTATTTGTAGATGACTAGTAGATGTTTGGTAAAGTGATAGAAAATTGGCGAGTAAGTGTTTGTGGTAGCCTAGTGGTTAAGGTACTGTACTATGGACCAAAGGGTCCAGGGTTCAAATCCCACCTCTGCCAAGTTGCCACTGTTGGGTCCTTGAGCAAGACCCTTAACCCAATTGCTTGGATTGTAAGATTGTATCAATTGTAAGTCGCTCTGGATACGGGCGTCTGCTAAATGCTGTAAAATGGTAGAGTATTGGTAGATGCTTAGCAAATGTGGTGGTAAAGAAATGATGGTAAACGGCGGATTAGAAGTAGGTGAGTAGAATAGCAGTAATGAGCTCAGGCTCCACTGGACGGCGCCCTGTGGCTTTAAGCGCTACAGCCGTGGAACCGGCTCTTGTTTTGCTTGGCGCTATCTTCTCGTAGTATCACAGCCACGAAGCCTGCACTATCATACCGCAGCATGAAGACGGCCATCATCCCAAAGCCATGGAGATCCTTGTGCAGAGACAGCTCGGTGTTAGCAGCTGTGATGTTGTCGGTGGTGTTAATCCAGGCACATCTAGTAAGCGGAGATGACGGAGCGATGGAGGAGCTCGCTACAGAGAAGGAGGCTGAGGAAAGTCATCGCCAGGACAGCGTCAATTTACTCACATTTATTTTACTGCTGACGCTCACCATTTTAACCATATGGCTTTTCAAGCACAGAAGAGTGCGTTTCCTGCACGAAACCGGCTTGGCTATGATCTATGGTAAGAAATCAGCATGCATACCAACCACAATATTGCACCATCACCCAGCGACCATCAAATCCCCAGTTAGCGGTCTCGTATGAATAAGTCTTGACTAGCTGCTAGCTTCTGCTAATGCAACATCAGCTCAGAAATAGGAGAACACACGACTGTCAAAAAATAACCGAAAATGCTGTTCTATATAGATGCATCTACTCCGCATTGCGTGTTTTTTCCACAGCTCTTAAGACAGTTGTGGTCTGTTTATGGTCGGTTAATGGGGTTTGGACTCTGGTAATTCCTAGAATTTACTGTTAGAGTAATACTTTGGACTTTAGTTTGGTTTCATTAATACATTTCCTGTCATTTTATTTGCGTTGCGCAGTCCAAATACACCTTGCCTTCAGTCGCGTTCGACTGTCTTTTTAGGGTTCAAACTCCAATAAATATCACACACTCACTTGCAAGTCTATTAGCTACAGCTGGATGGTATAAACACCAATTGGACATGAATATTCATTCATTCATTTTCTTAATTCTGATCTGGGTCCCGAGAAAGCCGGTGCCTAGATGGTGGCACAGGGTG
Organism: Ancistrus triradiatus; assembly: GCA_025084515.1. Taxonomy (NCBI): domain Eukaryota; kingdom Metazoa; phylum Chordata; class Actinopteri; order Siluriformes; family Loricariidae; genus Ancistrus; species Ancistrus triradiatus. Next base: position 41,245 of record JAJAGP010003162.1, read on the forward strand.
CAAGGCAGGAACAACCCCAGACAGGGCACCAGTCCACACACTCATACACTAGGGTCACTATAGAGCAGTGTTTCTCAATCCTGCTCCCAACACACTTGATATACTACTCAGCTTATTAACAAGCCCATTAATGAGTTAAACAGGAGAAGCATTAAATTGTGCAGAATGGTGGGGTGCCTGGAACAGGATAGAGAAACACTGCTTTAGAGACACTAATTAGATGAACACACATGTCTTTGGACTGTGGGAGGAAACCGGAGTGACGCAAATATTATACATGGTAGTTTTCTTATTGAGAATATTTATCCAATATTACATGTAGCTTTTTGGTTATATTTGGAGTTGGTGGCAAGGAGAAAGGAAAACCCTGCATTCCAGCATAAGAACCTTATCCCATCTCTGAAACTTGATGGCGGTAGTATTATACTTTAGGCCTGCTTTGCTGCATCTGGGCTGTGGCGGCTTCCAATCAGTAGAATGAGCTCTGAATTATACCAGCAAATTCTAAAGGAAACTATCAGGACACTTGTCCATGACGTGAATTTCAAGAGAAGATTGGGTTGGCAGATGTGCAATTACAATTTCATTGAAGAATTGAACTGAGCAGTTAGATGGTTAAAGGTTTTGCTTAAGTACCCCACGGTGGCAGTTTATATTTACTGTTGAGGTACATTTTATTAAAGTTTGTTTAAAGGTTCTGTTAGCGTAAGTGCCCTACTATGGTATGTCATTTGATGGGTTTTGTAACCTGGTAGTACTCACTCAGACAGTCAGGTTAACTGAACTTCAATTCTACACTTCAGAAGCGCTGATGCATAGCATAGGAATCAATGGCATGAATGAGTACCTCCGAATAAAACATGATCAGTCTCATGTCACCTACTCCTCTAAACATAAGTACGTGTAGGGGTGAGCGATCTGGAAAAATATCATCTTATCATTTATTTAGTCCAGATGAAGAGCCATTATTTTTATCACAATTCTTTGGCCTGTTAGTTTTTAAGACTAATTTGCAAACTGTCGACAACCTTTCTTTACTGATAAAACTACTTCTTGAATGATATCTCTGCTGATAAAAGTATAGCAGTAAAGTAACAGAAAAAGATCAGAAATAAAAGTGAGGATAGTTGAGGACTTGCGCTAGTAGAATCTTTTTAATGTGTAGTTTCAAATGTAACAGATTCAAATTGTAAGAATTAACACTGTTATACGTACCTATGGATAATCTAATAATAATAATAATAATGTAGAACGCCCCATTTACCAGGGCATTATCTATACAGTGCACCTTCAGTGGCTAGATGATGATGATGATGATGATAATGATAATAATATAAATAGTAAAGTATTAAATACCGTATTTTTCGGACCATAAGGCGCACTTAAAATCCTTTAATTTTCTCAAGAATCGACAGTGCGCCTTAAAATGTGGTGCGTCTAATGTATGAATTAATTCTGGTTGTGCTTTCTGACCTAGAACCGATTGTAGATGATGGTACACGGCGCTCATAAAAATCTGTCAAAATGTTTGGCACGGCCTTCTTTAAAGTTACGAAGCTTACGGCAACCGTAGTGCCCGCAGCATCGCGGAGTAAATACGGTATGTGCTTCAGCAATTAGGGTAACGTGCATTCATTCATTCATTTTCGAAGCGGATTTCAAACCACACGCTATCAGTCACGCAGTACAACATGGACATAGAGCAGCCTGCGAGAGAATTCAACATAAAGGAATCAATGGTAACGAAGTGGAGGAAGCAAGAAGACGCCCTGCGCCAGGTAAAGACCAAACTGAGCTTCCGACGGAACTTAAGAGTTTTGTTTCATTTCATGCGCCTTATAACCCGGTGCGCTTTATGTATGAAAATATACCCGTTAGAAGTCGATCATTGATATCGCGCCTTATGACCCGGTGAGCTTTATAGCCCGAAAAATACGGTATATTTCTGAAATCCAGCTAGACCATAAATCTCTAGTAGTGTCCAAAAACAGACATGGTTAATTTTGGATTTAATCCTGTCTGCTGTTATGTGTACACCAAGAGGAATTGCAGCGTTAGAAAAGTATTTGCTACTTGCTGAGTAGTGACGACTGTTTAGAGAAGTCGTGCATGACCTTTGTTTGTGATCATTTTGTTGGGTTTTGTGTCTTTGGCCAGGTAAGATGTCACAGCATCAGTAATGTCTTTCAAACACACTCTGTGTGAATGCGTTCTTGTAAGGTGATTGAACCGGTTCATTGAATTTCCAGCAGATATGCCAGTGTTCGTTTTTGCAGCATTTGTTGTGTAAAGTCCAAAAAAGTTTCATGTAACTAATGAACTTTAGTCGCAGCCAAACAAACAATGGTATATGTCCTAAAGTCACACCTGCTCTGATGCTCCGAGCTGTTGTTGGTTTATTTGTGTTTTGTTGGCTTTGATGTCAGTTGGATTAGCAAGTAAAGTAGCAGTTGAAACACGTTTGCTTTCCACCTCAGTACCGACAAATGTTTTTAGTACGGCGGCTCTTGCAATGACTCTGTGGGGACATTTTAATCGTTTGTTATCTAAAATTATCATATTGGCCAACCCTACCTACATGCCAAAAAAAACCCAGACAGAAGGGCTTGTTTCTGTTGTCCAGTGCTGGGCCAGTCTATAAACGGAAGATGTCTCGGGTTATTTTGACCACACTGGTGGGTAATGTTTGGAACCTAACATGTTGGCTTATTTTAATAAACCAAAAAATGGCTCAGTATTACTCAGCAGTGGTTTGTTCGTCGTGCTTTTGGGAGATAGGTGTGGGAATCTCAAGGCCCTCACAAATCAATTTTGATTACGATTCAAGGCATTTTCACAACCAAGTCAGATTTTTACGGACGAAAAAAATGCATGTCAAGTTTTGAAAAAGAACACATATGTCAATGCAGTCATTCACACAGAGTGTGATCCTGACAGACCTCAGTGCTGCGTAAAATTTTTAATTGGTGCCTGTGTTTGAATGCGTTAAAATCAGGCTGACCAATCGGAGCTCGGTTGTCAGGCAGAACAGGTCATCCTGGTAGCAGCAGAGCACAAGAACTTTATGACAAGCAACACGCTGACTATAAAAGCATTGATATTAAAGAAAATGTCTAGTGGAATATAGCTGAAAGGCTGGAGAATGCTGGTGATAAACCTCACAGTGACTGGATGTAACTGTTTTCTTGTTTATCTAAGTGCATTCTAGTCTGTTCATGCCCACAAAAAACACAAACTATAGCTTCCTGCACTGATCTTTGGTTGTGTCTTTGTTTTTTTTAAGTTGCCGATGTGAAATGACACGGAGAAATGTCCATGACACATTAAGAGAAGGGAAATTAAAGAAAACAAAAGCAGACAGGGAGTTTTCAGAGTGCTGAGACCAAAAACGCACCGGACTTGGTGTGAAGGTCCTACTACGTTAAAAATTGCATGTGTTTTTTTTTTCTTTTGTAAAAGTCAGACTCGGTGTGAAAAGACCTTCAGAGGGTAACAGTGAGGGTAACTCTTACAGTGATCCATGACTTTTGGTTTTGATCTCATTGTAGATTGTAGGTATCGCTGTGTCAGTAATCCCAGCCTTACACCAAATGACTTTGCCGCAGAATTTCACTGCCGCAGACAAAATTTCCAATGTTGGAATAAAAGTCTTAATTCTTGGTCCGTGTAAGTTGTGACGGGAACATTGGCTATAACCAATAGGTGAACGCTCTCCAACACCAAACGGGTTATTACATGTGAATATGGAAGGCATAGGTAAAGGTGATTCTCACAGGTCAGTTGTAGACCTACAGGGATCTGACCACATAATAGAAACACTTCATTTTTCTGTGCTACATTTATTTCTAAATATACTTGGGCTATTTGCTATTTGGTATATTTGCCAGAATTCTATGCAAATTACTGCACTCATGTAAAGGACATGATAAATAATTTCAAGCATTCAGATAACATAGAAATGTTATACTGTATGTAAGGATATGCTGTGTTTCCATTATTTGATCTTAAGATACCATTACAGTACTTTAGAAGGGACTTTTTTACTGTGCATGTGGCTGACTAATGCTGTTTTTTAAATTACCAAGTGATTATTTTTAGGTGTGTTTTCAAACGATGTGCAATAATCTCAAAAGGAATCTAGTTGCGTCTTGCAAATAGTGATCATGCAAGGTCCCCATCATAGTATGTGACTAGTCTGTGACTAAAAACTTTGCGATTTCTCTTTAGATATGAGAGGGTGTCAGACTTTAGTCTTTTAAAAGTATTTTCATAGTCTTTTCAGATTCGTCAAGTGTATGGTTAGTAGGGGGATCACAATGCACATAGTAATAATCTTTTTTTTCCCCCTATACAGGGGTTTCGATGTGATACGCCCTGTGACTCGAATACATTAAGATTTTATTTAAAAAAAAAAAAAAAAACTTTACTGAGCCGTTCGTCTGCTGGCGCTACTGAGATGCAGCCATCTGCATAGTAGTTCTAGACCAACAGTTCAGGCATGCTGTAATTGTACACATGCGACATCTAGTGGTAGGTTGTGTGTACTGTGGTTGACAGGAATGCTGTGTTCCGAGAAGTCCCTGCTCCATCTAGATACTGTAAGTTAGGAAAGAGCATGTAATCTCACAACAGAGATTTTAAGCTTTGGGCAGCATCCGAAAGAGGTAAGCTGGCTGCTGTTTTTGTTCATGTGAGGAAATAGAAACTCAAATATAATAAATAAGTTTTTATAATTTATCTCTAGTGCAGAGCTAGAGAGAATAAGGAGACAAATCCTTCAGAAGACAGTGTGGACCCTGAGGTGCCTGGACCATGCCTTTCAAAAAAAAACCCAGCAAAGCAAGCCATTTTCCAAGCTTGCAGAGCAGGAAGTTATTGGCCTCCTTGATCTCTACATTAAAAGGGAATTACAATCAAATTCTTTCTTCATTTTGTATTGAACATATATCGTATCGTGAATCGATTTAGAATCGTCCATGTCTGCATCATGATGCATCCAAGAATCTATTTTTCCTCCACTCCTGTGTTTAGCCTAGTTGTGCATTTGGGCTTGATTTTGTGCCCTTCATAGATCCCGTTCATCATTCACTTTCATTCCATGCCACTTGTTATCCAGCACATCCTTACTGAGTTACACAGACAGTTGTCATTTCTAAGGTCCTCGGGTGGTAAGAGCAGCAGTCTAATGCACTGGCCCACCCTTGAGTCCAAGCGGTGCCTTTCAGTCTGGTCAGGCGTCACATGCAGACACAACTGACTGCGTCTAAGGCATGGCAGCCAGTCAGGGGATCATCCAGTGGTGCTCCTACAAGTCAAGTCAGATCTATCTATATAGCGCTTTTTACAATGGAGCATTGTCTCAAATCAACTTTACAAGTTTAGATTATCTCCTAATAACTACGTCCAATCCCAAATTGAGCAAGCCTAGGGCGACAGTGGCAAGGAAAAACTCCCTGAGTGTTATAGGAAGAAACCTTGGGAGGACCAAGACTCAAAAAGGGACCCAACCTCCTTGGGCGGCGTAGATGATAAATCTAAGAACAAAACTAAAGTAACCCCTAATCAACCCTGTGTCCAATACAAGGGATCTCCAGGGATAGGTGCTGCCCCCTCGACCCTGACCCTCCTGACCATGAGAGAACATTAAAAGATATCTATGGTGTGCATATGTCACCATTTAAACCAGTGCACACAAAGATCTTGTCCCAAAAGGTGTCCTTCGCCCGACATCCTAGAAGGTGTGTTATCATCTGGGTAAAAACTGGTTTAAACCTCAATCACACAGGAAGTGCAAGACTTCTGAGATCCAGATTTCCAATTAAATGTAAGATTATACACACATACATACAATCAAGCCCTGCTGTCTGAATGTACCTTGGTTCAGATAACAGTAAGCTAATCTTTTGATGATTTTTGAGGGTAAATTGTCAATTATTTTTTTGTGTGAGAGTAAATTCCTACCTGTCCATGTTTATTTAAAACCCTACCTCTCTTCAATGATGTCAGTGTAATATAGTGGTGCGGAGGACTTTCTGATTGGTCCTTCTGCCTGCCTGTAATGTGGGGCTTAGTTGGGCTTCATCTCTTTAACAGGTCTAGTTGATCATGTGTTCATCACATTCCTATGTTACAGTTAAATAAACAACAATCACCTCTGAATAAAACAAAACCGTTCAGAGTAGTGGTTGACCGATATGGGTTTTTAGTGGCGCATGCTGATATTTAGTGAGCAGGGGGACCGATGGCCGATTTATAATGCCGATATCACATTTTTTTCACATCTGAAAAAACTAATAATAATAAATGACACTCAAAATTGCTGAACTTAAATGAACATATTTACGCTATAAGTGCACTCATCTGTTTGCATTCTCTTTTTTAATAAGTAAAACGTTTTAGTGCCTACAACAATTATTACTAGATGACACCATCTTCCTGTTTCAGGGGAAAACAAAATGTGTAAACACTTGCAAAAAACTAAACATGATTGGCTAGGTTTACACAGCAGGCAAAAGTGGCCCAAATCTGATCTTTTAACCGCTGTGTGAATGGCCCCAAAATGGATTGAACCTGACATTTTGAATTCGGATCTGGGCCACTCTCATAAGTTGTATTGAAATCCGATATAGATCCGATATCCAGCAATGCGACTCGGTCTGAACAGAAAGATCAGAATTCTTGTGACCTTTGCGTCATTCCAACTCGACATTCGCCATAAGTGCACACTGAGGCAAAAGGAAAATGACAGCAGTGAGGGAGGTTCTCAGCGGTGGGTTAGCAAAGTAACAGACCTCATAAATATTTGGGGTGGTATCTCTGTGCAAACAAAGTTATAAGGTGTATTTCCGTGTTTGAGGAAATTTCTTAAGAAATGGCCGAACACTGCCACAGGAGGACGTGGCTGCAATGTCCAAGGAAAATAAATAAAAAGCTTACAAGCAAAATTAAAAAAACCCAAGGACTGTAAACCAAAGAAATGGCCGTGTCTGAATAACATGCCTTTTTTATCATGAGCATTACAGAAGTGTCTGTTACTGTTGACCCCATTTGATTGTTTACCTGTTATATGAGCAGGTAACATGAGGTATTGCTCATATGCGCATGCAGTGTGAGCTGTTCAGATGAATGCCACGTTAAAAAGATATATAAGACAAAATCAAATTTGGTGAGAACATCTGATTTGGGCCATTTTTGCCTGCTGTGTGAACGTAGGAGTAGTGCACATGGTAGCAGCATCTTTTTGTTTTTAATCCCAGTCCTAGTTAAGAGCAGCAGGTTGTAATGCTGGAAACAAAGTTTTCATCTTCTCATATACGGCCTAACCCTCACTGAACGTTCTCTCAGCATCTCTGTTTTAGTCACTCAGTGTTCCCAGTTTATGAGCTTCAAGTTGTAATGCAAGAAGAGTTTCTCTGCAATTCCTCCACTATTTTTGAATATCGGTCTCGTGTGCGAGATGCTGATCACCTCAAAATGGCGTTAATTGGACTGTCTATCACTTATTCAGAGTCTCTTGATAGTGGGATATTGGATTTCTAGTTCATTAAATGTACATACATTATAGCAGGTGTTTGGATGACGAGTTGAGATAGTGAGGTTTGACTTTATATCTAAAATCCGTTTAAGTCTCAAAACCCCTTTTCTGTCAACGTTCTCCAATAAATTTGCCATAAATGTTTACATTTTCTACAGGGGCTTGAAATGTTGCTTTGATTTCTATGCAGGCAAATGAAATGGGGTTTTTTGCCTTGTTTATGCTTCAAGAATGGAAAAAAAACATGATTGTTCTGCATTTAAAATCTAGCTATGTTTTGTGAACACTATCAGAAACCAGTTTTGGACAGTTTACAGCAGAATCTGGTAGACAGTCTGTACCATCATATCACCTCTAATACAGTGTCTTTCTCATTATGCTCCATTGCTGCCATCTTTCTCACTTTTGCAGAGATTTTGTGATCTGTATCACACTATTTTCTCTGCTGCACAGCCTTCTTCCCTCTGTGGCCTTCCTGAACTGAGTGTTTTCCTCGTGCACTGGCTGTGTCAGAGCACTAAGCTGTATTAGCAGGATTCTAGACACACCATGTGCGTCCAAGGGCAGTGCTGCTTGGCTGAGTGCGCTGCTGGGGCTAACCCAATTACTAATACTGCCTCATGGTGATTTAAACCCAGGACCTCATTGCACACCCCACACACACTGTCAGCTCTCTCACTGTGCACTGTGTGTGTTTGTGTGCTTGCAGTGTGTATCTGTACATTGTTTATTTATGCAGGTGAACCCCATTGACATTGCACATAGCTTGTACAGCTATGGCAGCTCAGGCTTTACTATGATCCCAAATAAGGAGACCCAATTTGCCTGAACAGTCTATTTTAACGATGTTAGATGATACTTGTTGGTATACAAATATAACAGCCAAGGAAAAAATGTACTGTGAATGTTCATAGGAAAACTGTGAATTGCTTGACAGTTTTAATGTGAACTTTCACAGTTTGACCATGAAGTTCACAGTTCTACTATGGTAATTTGGCCACTTCATGGTTCTACTGTGAAATTTTATAGTACAGCTGTAAACTTGGTGGACTATGAACTGACCATTTTTTCAGTTGTACTATGAATTTTGGTGGCAATTTGGCCACTGCATAATTCTACTGTCATATTTCACAGTACATTTTTTCCGGGGAGAGTAAATTACATTTGCAAAGGAAATACAGAATTTTGTATCTACTAGACAATGGACATTTGCTTGCTGAATATGAGTATGTTGTGTGTATTATGGGCTGCTGATCACAAACACTTTTCTTATCATTTTGTGGGTTTCTTATCATTTTTGTGTTTTCACATCCTATTTTACTACTAGCATATTGCCCACAAAGCAAGTTATTTTGGTCAGGCCAAACATGCCTAGGTCGGTGCTATGAAGTGCTGTCTTGGGCATACTTGGACAGGTTAGATGGTGGCAGACACTGTAAAAGCTGCACACATCTGCAGATGCTGTTTGGATGTACATTGATGCACATGTTCTTCAGGCAATAGAATAGTGAATAAACATATGGGCTTTACTGGCTTCAGGAAGATATAATACATAAAATATGTCTTATCGATAATGCAATGTGCGTATGAGTATATGAACTAGGCTCAAAGACATTAAGAAAGCCTGTGAGATCCTCTTCAGATGTCAAATTGGTGACCAAGACCAACTCTGGGCTCATCACAATTGTTTAATTGTTAAGAAGTGCGGTACAAGTGAGAAATACAGTACAACCTGAGAGTCAAGTCAAGTCAGATTTATTTATATAGCGCTTCTTACAATGGAGCATTGTCTCAAAGCAACTTTACAAGTTTAGATTATCTCCTAATAACTACGTCCAATCCCAAATTGAGCAAGCCTAGGGCGACAGTGGCAAAGAAAAACTCCCTAGTTCTAGGAAGAAACCTTGGGAGGACCAAGACTCAAAAAGGGACCCAACCTCCTAGGGCGGCGTAGATGATAAATCTAAGAGCGAAACTAAAGTCATGGAGTCAAAGTAAAAATAAAATGTGAAGTATGCACATCGACATTAAGTCGAGAGCTTGGCTCGGAGGTATTTGGAAGTCGGGGTCATTGCAAATCCCAATGATATTGCGAAAACAGAGGGGTCATGTGACGGGACGTTACTTCTGTCTGACCAATGTATCTGGTTTCTGTACTATCAATGAGAAACAGAGAGTATTGGCTTGGCTTTCAGTATTGAGACCAGTGTCACATGATAACAGTTTGCCAGTACCAAACCTAAAAGAGACATGGAACCTGGATGAGGCAGATGAAGATGCCACAGTGCAATAACAAGATGTAGAAAATGGCATCAATTCGGATATTAAACAGTTTCTGCCCGTTTAATCTTAACTGCTAACTCAGTCTGAATGAATTGACAGTCTGTTCAGAGACTTGTCAAATGCTGGAGCAGAACTACTTGGTTTAACCCTCCTGTTATGTTATGTTATGTTATGTTATGGGTCAAATTGACCCGTTTTGAAATTTGAAAATCTAAAATGGTTAAGTATTTAACTATTAATAGAAGTATGAAACTTAATTAGTGTTAACAACATATAATATGAAATTATAAAACATGCACTGGGGAAAATTGGTACAGGGTGCTCCATTGCTGTTCCTGACAAATGAACATATTAGGAGGGTTAAGATGTTTTCCGTTCTTAAATCTGTGGTTATACACATGCACCTATAATAATTCGCCTGCTTTGCACACTGTTGTCTGGTGATTCCTGAATTCGAAGCTGCCTCTGCTACAGCTGTCAAAACAAGTACTGCTGTCTCCAATTTGATCATTTTATCATCTCTTACAGTTAGCTATTTATCCACACTCATCACATTCTTTAACCACAGAGATGATGCTAAAGGTCAGGTCTGGTTTGGCATAAGCTATCGGTAGTTATGCTGTTTTTACATCCCCAAAGGTGTAACAATGAATGTGCATGTGGTTTTTGACCATGCATATGCTCCAAATAAAGAATTGGAGCTCAGCTGTGTGACTCCACATGACTGCGACTCGTTGCTCTGAAGATGCTCTACATATGATTGGTCACAGCAGGTGCATGCACTCATACGTTTTTTTTTTTTTTCCTGAACAAATGCTCTGTGTGCGCTCGTGGGATTGCTGTAGGTGTGTTAATAAGTGCACATGATTGTATGCGACATTTCCTGTAATGATGTTGATTATTCTACTTGTTTTTGAGGTGGTGTGGTTTCTAATCTTTCCTATTTACAGTTTGGGTGTTTAAAGGAACTGTAGTATACTGTGTTTCTGAGTTTAAATCAGTGAAGTCTGGACTTTGAATACCATAATGTCTGGATATGAAGAAAAATGCTCGTACCTAAGTGGATATGCCGTTACTAGGTCTTCTGAAATTTGGGCGACACAGTGGCGCATAAGGTTAGCACTGTCGACCTCAGACAGGCTCGAGACAGACCACCAGTAGAGAGGATTGTTTGGCCTGTGGGAACCTGTTTGCCTCGAGTGCCCAACTGTATCTCATCTTATATCCAGGCTAGAGGTGGCCTAACAGGGTACTAGAGCTTCCTTCAGTTGTACAATTTTCCCCAAATAAACTTATCCTTTTTGCTCTGATATTGTAATCCCTTACATATATCATCCTTACATTCATACACACAAAGTTTTGTTCGATTCTTGGTTATTTTTTTATTTTTTGTTGTTGAGTGTATATGTAATGTGTATATGTACATTCTGTACTGCACGTCATATTCATTGTATCATTATTTATTTGACAAATGAAGTTATCACAAACACAAATATCACAAGGGTAAAAATGTGTGCGCCACATTGTAGAAGTTTGTATTTTCTGATTACAGTGGTGCTTGAAAGTTTGTGAACCCTTTAGAATTTTGTGTATATATATATAGATAGATAGATAGATATATATAGTCAGCTCTTCACGTTTGTGGAAGTGTATCATGGGACGAACGAAGGAGATTTCTGAGGACCTCAGAAAAAGAGTTGTTGATGCTCATCGGGCTGGAAAAGGTTACGAATCCATCTCTAAAGAGTTTGGACTCCACCAATCCACAGTCAGACAGATTGTGTACAAGTGGAGGAAATTCAAGACCATAGTTACCCTCCCCAGGAGTGGTCGACCAACAAAGATCTATTCAAGAGCAAGGTGTGTAATAGTTGGTGACGTCACAAAGAACCCCAGGGTAACTTCTAAGTAACGGAAGGTCTCTCTTACATTGGCTAATGTTAATGTTCACGAGTCCACCATCAGAAGAACACTGAACAACAATGTTGTGCATGGCAGGGTTGCAAGGAGAAAGCCACTGCTCTCCAAAAAGAACATTGTTGCTCATCTGCAGTTTGCTAAAGATCATGTGGACAAGCCAGAAGGCTACTGGAAGAATGTTTTGTGGACAGATGAGACAAAAGCGTTCTGTTTGGAGAAAGGAAAACGCTGCATTCCAGCATAAGAACTTTATCCCATCTGTGAAACATGGTGGTGGTAGTATCATGGTTTTGCTGCATCTGGGCCAGGATGGTTTGCCATCATTGATGGAACGAATTAATTCTGAATTATATCAGAGACTTCTAAAGGAAAATGTCAGGACACCTGTCCATGAACTGACTCTCAAGAGAAGGTGGGTTGTGCAGAAAGACAACGACCCTAAGCACACAAGTTGTTCTACCAAAGAATGGTTAGAGAAGAATAAAGTTCAAGTTTTGGAATGGCCAAGTCAAACTCCTGACCTTAATCCACTCAAATAATGATACTGAAAACAAAGGTTCACATACTTTTGCCACTCACTAATAGGTAATATTGGATCATTTTCCTCAATAAACAAATGAACAAGTATAATATTTTTGTCTCATTTGTTTAACTGGGTTCTCTTTATCTACTTTTAGGACTTGTGTGAAAATCTGATGATGTTTTAGGTCATATTTATGCAGAAATATAAAAAATTCTAAAGGGTTCACAAACTTTCAAGCACTACTGTAGATAATCCATACTGTTTGGATATAACTGTGAATTTAGTCTTGTGTATATAAGTTAAAATATAAGTCTTTATGTATTTATTTTTCGTCTTCTTCAACCTTTAAAGCCTGGGAGATTTTAGTCTTGAATAATGCTCTAACATTCCTACCACAAACCATGTAAGACTTGTATGACAGCATTCCAAAAAGGATTTCTGGAGCTAAAGGGACACGCTATAGCTTATGAGTTGGGCTTTTTGAAATTTGTTCGTCCTCTTTATGTGCTGCTTTGGTTGGTTTTGGTATAGCAACATGTTATGAATTTTAACAGAAAATTGGTTGTTGGTGCTAGACAGTCTGGTCTGAATATTTCAGATGCTGATCTGCTGGGATTTTCACACACAGCCATTACAGAGAATGGTCCAAAAAAGAGAAAATATCCAGTGAGTGGCAGTTCTCTGGATCAGAGGAGAATGGCCAGACTGGTTTGAGCTGATAGAAAGGCAACAGTAACTCAAATAAGCGTTCATTACAACCAAAGTGTGCAGAAGAGCATCTCTGAATGCACCATCTGCAGCTACAGCAGCAGCAGACCACACCGGGTGCCACTCTTGTAAGCTAAGAACAGGCATCTGAGGCTACAATTCCACAGGTTCACCAACATTTTACAATAGAAGATTGGAAAATATTGCCTAGTCTGATGACTGTTGCTTTCTGCTGCAGCATTTGGATGATGAGTCAGAATTTGGTGTAAACAACCTGAAAACATGGATCCACCCTGCCTTGTATCAGTGGTTCATGCTTCTGCTGGTGGTGTAATGGTTTGGGGGATATTTTCTTGGCACACTTTATGACCCTTAATAAAAACTGAGCATTGTTCAAATGCCACAGCCTGTCCATCACTAAGACCACAGTGACTAGCAGGATAACACACCATATTACAAAGCTCAGATTCCCTCAGACTGGTCTCTTGAAAATGACAGTGAGTTCACTGTACTCAAATGGCCTCTACAGTCACCAGATCTCATTCTAATAAAGCAGTGGTTGTCAAACTTTTTTGACCAAGTATCACCCATCGTCAAGCCAAAACCTCCAAGTACCACCTATGAGTCTCACATTCACCATACACACACTTGTACACAGTAGAGATATTTACCTGAGTCTACAGATTTATCCTTCAAATGGGTATGATTAGTGCTCACATGCCGCCTTAGATGTGCTGGCTCCATGCTCTCGTTGCTGAGAATCTTACAGCACACATACCATTGTGTTCTTGGTTCTTTCTCTGTTCCAGTATACTACTACTGCATAGTGGTATTTCTTTTTTTAAACACTAAGTTTATTAAATCGAAATGATGAAACATCTGAAACGTATGTAATTTGCACATGAAAATTGTATATTTTTAATAATGAAGTAATTTCTTAATTATTAAATCATCACAAAGTACATTTTCCAAGGTCATCTGGCGTACCACCCTGTGCTCCTTCAGGGACCACCAGTTGTACTCGTACCGCAGTTTGAGAACCACTGCAATAGAGCACCTTTGGGATGTGGTGAAACAGGAGATTCACATTGTGCATGTAGTAATCTGCAGCAACTGTGTGATGCTATCGTGTCAATTTGGACCCAAATCCCTGAGCGATGTTTCCAGCACATTGTTTAATGTATGCGATGAGGAATTAAAGGACTTCTGAAGGCCAAGTGGAGTGCAACTCAGAATTGTCAAGATGTACCTAATAACATGGCCAACATGTTGTGAAACATGCATGTAATGTGGGGCACTCCTGGTCGACATTGCTAAGACTCGAGAGCCTCTGGTGAGATGGAAACATATGGGGCAAAACCTGTACAGAACACAAACCTGAACACTGTCAAGATATCTCAAACCTGGATTTCAGGCACCAGTAGCCAGTCAGTATTGAGATCTGAGCCACTCTAGTTCATATCTTGTCTGAGTTGAGATCTACAGAGTTGTGTTTGTGGTTAGAGGTGCCATTGAGTCTTGGGTTCTGAGGTCCCTTGACACTGTAAGTCCACATGATTTGTTACTGGCACATGAGGTCTAGTTTTGGGTTACCTGGCACCTAAAGTTAGTTTTATGCTGTGTTTCCGCCTTGCCTAGTCTTCCAGGTGAGGACTGTGGTGGCACAGCCATTAAGATACTGGAATATTGACCAGAACATTCAGGGATCAAGTCTCAGCGCTGCCAAGTTGGCACTGCTGAGCCCTTGAGCAAGGCCTTTGACCCACCGTGGATAGTATGATGTCAAGTTTTAGATGTAAAGGCATATTTTCAATGCTGTTAACGCAAGTACAGTGGTACCTTGGTTCTTGACCACCTCGGAACTTAAATCGAAATCGAACTTGGTCCTTGACGCATTTTTACCAGAAAAAAATCGTTTGCTTTGTACTCCACACACTTCAACCCGAAACTCGATTCACAATTCATGATTTACGATTCAGTACACAGTGACTCAGTGAATCAAACTCACAGTAGCTCTTTCCCAGTGAAGATCTCCACTTTGTTTGTCATATTTTAATTTATTTTTTCATCTGTATTCTTGCTGCAAACAAGTCTCCACTAACATAAAAAGCATCGTATTGACAGCCAAACAAAATGGAAATCCTGTCCTGATTCCAGAACACAGGCTGCAGATAGCTTAGCAGCTATGCTAGTTCACCAACAGAGTAATTTTTCACTTTCAATCCATTACTCACTAAATTACATGAGATTTCTCAACACTTTATTATAAAATAAGCTTTGTGTTAATGATTTTGGTGAACTGTGGGTTAATGTAAGTGTTTTAAACATTAACTTACTTATGATTACTTATCATAGTATCCTTTTCCATTCCTTCGCCATTATATGCTATATGACCACTCTAACAAACACTCGTTAAAAAATCCACACCAAATTGGCTTGGTAATTGGTTTTTTGGTACTTGACGTTTTGGTACTCAACAAGCCTTCTGGAACGACTTAATGACGAGAACTGAGATACCACTGAATAAATTAATGTTTGTAAATGAGACAGAAGAATGATAAGGTGTTTTTCCTATATATTTAATTTGGATTGTAGGGAATAGAATGCAGTCTAGCACTGTCGGTAATGCAATAATTTCATACTTCGTCTGCTACCCCATTATAATAAGCCATTTCATGTCATAAACTTCTGTTACAAATGTCTATGAATTCCCAAAATGAGTGGCGGCAGTATATGTCAGGTATATTAAAGCCACTTTTCTCTCTCTTTCTGGCATCAGGTTTACTGGTGGGTGTGATTCTGCGGTACGGTATCCCTTCAGCCAGCTACCACCATCAGACTCCCCCCAGCTGCTCTTTGAAGCAAGGCCCAGTGAGCACACTGTTGCTCAACATCAGCGGCAAGTTCTTCGAATATACGCTGAAGGGTGAAATCAACTCCCACGAGATCCACAATGTGGAACAGAACGACATGCTTCGCAAGGTACACTGCTAACAAACACATATATGCATACAGTGTAAATAAGAATTACATGCTTCTCAAGGAATTACATGCTACACAAAATCTTGTATTACCGCCTTCAGACGGACGTCCATTGACTTGTCTGTAACTGTACCCAAATAATATCAATTCTTCATTTTAAAAAAATCTGAATTTTGTTGCCAGTAGGAAAAAAGTGCTATTTTCAAAGCCCTGCATTTTGTATATAGAGTCTGGAGAATGGTGAGGACTGTAAAGAAATCGAGCATCTGAAAGACTGATATCAGGTTTGGAACAGCACAGGGTTTTTTTTTTTTTGAAAGATTCGCCACTGAGTGCATTTACTTACAGAGGGAACTTCAAGAAGCTAGATATTGACACTTGTACTTCAGTACGGTCCTTTTCATCTTTGGTCCGAAGCACACTGCATCCTTTTTCTCCAAATAAGATCTGGAATACTGATTTATCCGACCACAATACACGTTTCCACTGTGTCATGGTCCATCCCAGATGATTCAGAGCCCAGAGAAGTGGACACCACTTCTGGATATGGCTAACATAACGCCTCTTCTTTGTACAGTACAGGTTTAAGTGGCATTTATGAATGTAACTTCGTATTGTAGTGCATTTGGTTATATCAGCTATTGATGAATGACAGTTTTTGAAGCAGTGCCCTCTGGAGGATCGGAGACCACAGGTCTTCAGTTTAAGCTTGGATGTTTATTAACAAAAGAGATGAAGTTGACCAGACAAAACATAACGTCTTAGGTTCATGCTGGCTGCAATGAAATACAAGTCAAAGTAAATGTGAGAGACACTGCATTTATTTGCATTCTTCATACCGTTCCAACTTTTTCTGATTTGTGGTTGTATTTTCCAGTGGTAAATGTTGTTTGTAATTTGTACATTTACATTTACAGCATTTAGCAGACGCCCTTATCCAGAGCGACTTACAATTGTTACAGTCTTACAGTGGTATGAAAAAGTTTGGGCATGACCCCTGATAATTTTCATGATTTTAGTTTATAAATCATTGGTTGTTCAGATCAGCAACTTGAGTTAAATATATCATATAGCAGATGAACACAGTGATATTTGAGAAGTGAAATGAAGTTTATAGGATTTACAGAAAGTGTGCAGTAATTATTCAAACAAAATTAGGCAGGTGCATAAATTTGGGCACCCCAACAGAAAAATGACATCAATATTTAGTAGATCCTCCTTTGTAGAAAATAACAGCTGCTAAACGCTTCCTACAGCTTCCAGTCTGGATTCTGGTTTGAAGGTGCTTTGGACCATTCTTCTTTAGAAACATCTCCCAGTTCAGTCAGGTTTGATGGTTTTCCGAGCATGGACAGCCCACATTTTCAGTAATATTCATGTCTGGGGACTGAGAGGGCCATTTCCAGAACGTTGTAACTGGTTCCTCTGCATGAATGGCTTAGTAGATTTGAGCAGAGTTTGGGGGTCGTTGACCTCGGTGCAACTTTGTCACTGATTCTTGAACATTGTTCTCAAGAATCTGGAGATATTAACTGGAATCCATGCGACCCTCAACCTTTAACAAGATTCCTAGTACTTGCACTGGCCACACAGTCCCACAGCATGATGGAACGGCCACCAAATTTTACTGTGGGTAGCAAGTGTTTTGTCTTGGGATGCTGTGTTCTTTTTCCGCTCTCCTTGTTATGTCCAAATAACTCAGTGTAGTTTCATCAGTACACAGCACTTTATTCCAAAATGAAGCTTGGATTGTCCAAATGTGCTGTAGCACACCTCAAGTGACTCTGTTTGTGGCGTGTCTGCAGAAAAGGCTTCTTCTGCATTATTCTTCCATAACAGCCTCTACGCCTCTTACTTGTTGCAAAGTGCGCTGTATATAGTTGAACGATGAACAGTGACACCATCTGCAGCAAGATGAGGTTGTAGGTCTTTGGAGGTGGTCTGTGGCTTGACTGTGACTGTTCTCACCATCCTTCGCCTCTGCCCTATCTGAGATTTTTTCTTGGTCTGCCACTTCGGGAGAGTTCCTTAACTAGAACTGTGCCTGTGGTCTTCCATTGCCTCACTATGTTCCTCACAGTGGAAACTGACAGCTGAAATCTCTGAGAGAGCTTTTCCTTTTTCCCGAACCATGATGGTTGAACAACCTTGTTTTTCAGGCCATTTGAGAGTTGTTTTGAGGCTCCATGTTGCCACTCTTCAGAGAAGATGCAAAGAGGAGAGAAAAACTTCCAATTGGCCACCTTAACACTTTATCATAGTTGGATTCAATTGGGTATTGTAGATCAAGGGTCAATTTGAGCTTACAAAACCAAATTTTGTGTTTCAATAATTAGTGCTAAAGGTATTCAAATGACAAGGGTGTCCAATAATTAGTGCTAAAGGTATTCAAATGACAAGGGTGCCCAAATTTATGCACCTGCCTAATTTTGTTTGAATAATTACTGCACACTTTCTGTAAATCCTATAAACTTAATTTCACTTCTCAAATATCACTGTGTTCATCTGCTATATGATATATTTACCTGAAATTGCTGAGCTGGACAACCAATGATTTATAAAGAAAAATCATGAAAATTATAGGAGTGCCCAAACTTTTTCATACGACTGTACAATCCAAGCAATTATGGGTTAAGGGTCTTGCTCAAGGACCCAAGTGGCAGCTTGGCAGAGGTGGGATTTGAACTCTGGACCTTCTGGTCCAGAGTCCAGTACCTTATCCACTGGGCCACCACAGACCACAATTTGTGTGCCTGACTGGTTATGTGTATGTTTTCAAAGTGTTCATTTGTTTGTATTGCCTGCTTGTGTTTTGAATGTGCATGTAATGCAGGTAAGTTGTAGTTGGGGATGGGCAATATGACTAGTTTTTTTTTTTTTTTTTTGTATTGTGATAAATTTTGTTATCATGATAGATGATATGCTTTTCTGAGCTCATCGAGGATATCACATTGCTTAAAGAACACTGAAGAACTGCATACAAAGAGTGTAATTAGTCCTGTTTAATTGGTTGAAGTGCAGCATATTTTGAATAAAATACTTTACTAGTATGGCATAATATTTAAATAGTATTGTTGCTACTGATGCATTTTGCCTGAAATCACCTGTATGGTGATAAATATCTTGTATCATGAAAATGTCTTTACATATTGCGGATATAATATTTTTACCCTATCGCCCAACCCTAGTAGTAGTAATTATAATGATAAAATGGCACACTGGCACAATGGTACACTATGGTCAGACTAATGGAGTATGTGCAACCAACCAATCAATCTGTGGCATATATGCACATTTAATTCATCCTCTCAATCTATGTTGTTTCAGGTGACGTTTGACCCAGAGGTGTTCTTTAACATCTTGCTACCTCCAATAATTTTCCATGCTGGATACAGCCTTAAAAAGGTATGCTATTCCTATGTGGGGCAATGTCAGAGGTGGGTCCTGTTTCCTTTTATTATTCATGAAGCTCTGTAGAAGGTCTCCCAGCTGCAGATGAAGCCTTTGTACTTTGACTGAGGCATGTGGTATAGAGCTCCTGCATGAGTTGGCAACAGACACTATTTGGTTAGAAGATGTTTGGTGCAGGTTCTAAGCAGAAACTCTGGTACAAGTTTCACTTCCTTTATTCAGCTTCCTAACGCTGTGCTTGTGTGTCTGTGTTTATAGAGTGGGTTTAACGGCAGGTGATAATCTAAACCAATGAAACTAGTGTGGATGCAGGGATTATCCCACCTGTAGTTGAACATATTCAATAAAAGTATGTGCACTCTCAAAAGTTGTGTATCACGTGATTGGGGAGTACATAGGGCTGACTGAACTGTGCCACTCAAACTGAAGTGGTGCCTCTTATCACGGACAATCAAATGAGGGTTGAGAAAATCAAACTGCAACCTACTGCAGCCTCAGCTTTCTGTTTTTGGCTGACAGAAGTGGAACTTGATGTGGTCTTGTGCTGTGTAACCTGTCCACCTCAAGGTTTTTGTACATTCTGTTGATTATTTATTTTTTTAATGTAATATATGCATACACTGATCAGATACAGCAATGCACCTGGATTTTTAACTCCTCTGTTTGACTGTGAGACTGAGAAGAATAATCCACAATCCAAAATATCTAGCCATCAGCGTTAATGTGGACAGCGTCCTTTTACCACTGAATGAAGGATTTAGAGGATGTACCAGCTTAACTGTTGCAGAAACAGATGACATCTACAAGATGGACCAACAAGGTAGCTATGTCTGAAGAAATGACACAGCGAGTGGCCAAGTGTTTAAAATCTCCAGCGGTGTCTGATCCACTGATCCACAAACTAACACACCACCCTCATTTAAGTGTCACTGCAGTGCTGAGAATGATCCATCTTCCCAAAAAAGTACAGGACAGGTGAAAGGGCACTAACAAACTATGAGATGGACTACATTCTGTAATTGTAGAACTATAGACTACCATGCAGTCTGAACTCCCACTATCTGAATTGGCGCTACATGTTGTTTTAATCTTTTACTCCACTATAATGAATGGAGATCAGGAAATTACAGAAGTAAATGGCATTTTGAGTGGCTTTTTATTTAAATATTCCACTTACATGTTCCACTGTGAGGCAGCAGTGCCGTCGTGCCAACTTTTTTCAAAATTGGCAAACCTTTATGGATCTTGGTTTGGGAGTGCAGATCATAAGGTTGACAAAGTGAACTATGGACGAGGTGGAAACCCATGGAATTGCCATGTTGAGAGTCTTTGAGATGTTCAGTACAGCCCATTTTACTGGCGTTGTTTGTCTATGGAGATTTCATACCTGTGTCTTTCACATTATGCACCGGTTAGTAATGAGTGAGGATGAAATAACAGACATCACTAATTAAAAGGGGTGTTGTAGCGATTATAGTGTACTAATTTCCGCAGAGCTTAGACTGGTTACCCATCACCTACTGTACACAATACAAGGCCTCGCTTCTAGCCGACATATAGCTTACATTATGCTGAAGGTCTGACTTTACCTGTTGTGTGCTCATTAGTTCACGTTTGGACTACAAACTTGGATGATGTATTTAGAGACTTTTTGTCTATGACTGGCCACTACTTATTTGTAACAAGCTGTGAATGGCATGTACCGTATTTTTCGGACCATAAGGCGCACTTAAAATCCTTTAACTTTCTCAAAAATCGACGTTGCGCCTTACAATGCGGTGCGTCTAATGTATGAATTAATTCTGGTTGTGCTTTCTGACCTAGAACCGATTGTAGATGGTACACGGCGCTCATAAATCTGTCAAAATGTTTTAGCACAGTCTTTGGTAAGTTACGAAGCTCACCATAGTGCGCAGCATCATGGAGTAATACGGTATGTGCTTCAGCATTAGGGTACGTACATTCATTCATTAATTTTTGAAGCGGGTTTCAAACTCAACGCTATCGGTCACGCAGTACAAAATGGACATAGAGCAGCTGCCAGAGAATTCAACACTAACGAATCAATGATACGGAAGTGGAGGAAGCAAGAAGACGCCCTGTGCCAGGTAAAGACCAAACTGAGCTTCCGAGGAAACTTAAGAGTTTTGTTTCATTTCATGCGTCTTATAATCCGGTGCGCTTTATGGTCCGAAAAATACGGTATATGCCTGTCCTATTGTCAGTAGTACTCCTTTGTTTGTCACCCACTACCTGTATATTCTCTACAACTTAAGGCTATGTAAACTGATTCCCATTCACTCGTTGAGTCTGTTTCATCTGGCTGATCTTTCGTGTTGTTTGTAATATTGTTTATCAATGCATTTTTGGCTTCCGTCAAACAAAAGTATCAGGTCTGTCATACCATCCTTTTAAGTGTTATGGCTTTTACCTAGTCAGGGTTGTAACAGTACATGACTGTATTTTCTAGAATTATTGTGAATTTCCATAAATTAAAAATGTGATGGCATTAGGAGTGCTTTGTAGTTGGTAGCACTCCACACACGTTTCTGTATTGTTTGCACACAGTTATCTTGTGGAAATACTTTTTATATTTACATTACAGTAGAATAAAAGGACTGTTTCTATGGTAATGTACAGAAACATAATGCAGAGTCTTGTTAAGTCGCGAGTCTGATCAACAGGATGTTATTGATGCATCTGTTAGTTATTCATTTTACAGAATTCCATACAGCCTGGACTATAAAGGATTATGTATTTATTAAATGTTAAAGAACAGCAGTTTAGACAAAATGTGCTTGTCTATTATTACAACATGGGTGAAGTTGGGAGCAAAGTTTATGCACAAATCCTGGTAATTCCAAATAGTTACCAAATATTTTATACCAACCGCATACAGGGCTTTAGAATGCTATTGTAATAAAAGAGAGATGTGTTATGGTACCTTATAACCTCATATTCCTCAGGTTATATTGTTACATGGGCCTTTTTCCAAAATACCATTGCTGAAACTGAGGGGGAAATCCAGGTCAGTGAGATTTATAGTGCATGTACTGTAAATGCATGCTCAGTAAAATGGTGTGTTATCAGCTTCCATGTGTGGGTTTTTTAAACCACACGATAACTGAAATGAGAAGTTGGAGGCTCAGGGGGAAGTTTAGTGTGTTTTGTTGAAATAAAATTGTTACCATCAAAAGCCAGAAGAGTAAAATTCTTATTTTTTAGCAGCTCAGTGTAGACTCAACACCTCTTTGTTGATGTGTTCTGTCAGTTGCTGAAGTAAGCGATTAACATTTGGATTTTAGGACAATCTGCTGATAAAGCAGAGAGGAAATGGGAGTGTTTTTTTTTTCCCCTAACATCTGTGTGCCTTTGCCAGAATGTTTGGCCAAGACAGAATACAAATCACACATTTTTTACATTAAAAGAGTAAGTTGGCACATGCAGCTTTTGAGAGAAATATGGTTCTTTTGATTTGAATATGTGGCTCTTCAAATGGCCTGATTTATTTAATAACGTTTGAGTTCAGTAGCTAGTGCATATAGGTAGCCTGAATGTCTAAGGCTAAAACAAAAAACATCTATATGAAGGCAAACAATGAATTTCCAAAGATATACAGTGGTGTGTGTGGATGCTTTTAGAATTTTCTATATTTCTGCATAGATATGACCTAAAACATCATCAGATTTTCACACAAGTCCTAAAAGTAGATAAAGAGAACCCAGTTAAACAAATGAGACAAAATATTAACCTTGGTCATTTATTTCTTGAGGAAAATGATCCAATATTAGTGAGTGACAAGAGTATGTAAACCTCTAGGATTAGCAGTTAATTTGAAGGTGAAATTAGAATCAGGTGTTTTTAATCAATGGGATGACAATCAGGTGTGAGTGGGCACCCTGTATTATGTAAATCTATCAAAGTCTGCTCTTCACGACACGTTTGTGGAAGTGTATCATGGCACGAACAGGAAATTTCTGAGAACCTCAGAAAGAGTTGTTGATACTAATCAGGCTGGAAAAGGTTACAAAACGGAGAAAATTCAAGACCATTGTTACCCTCCCCAGGAGTGGTCGACCAACAAAGATCACTCCAAGAGCAAGGCGTGTAACAGTTGGCGAGGTCACAAAGGACCCCAAGGTAACTTCTAAGCAACTGAAGGTCTCTCTCACATTGGCTAATGTTAATGTTCATGAGTCCACCATCAGAAGAACACTGAACAACAATTGTATGCATGGCAGGGTTGTAAATAGAAAGCCACTGCTCTCCAAAAAGAACATTGCTGCTTGCCTGCAGTTTGCTAAAGGTCACGTGGACAAGCCAGAAGGCTATTGGAAGAATGTTTTGTGGACAGATGAGACCAAAATATAGCTTTTTGGTTTAAAAGAAAAGCGTTATGTTTGGAGAAAGGAAAACATTGCATTCCAGCATAAGAACCTTATCCCATCTGTGAAACATGGTGGTGGTGGTGGTAGTATCATGGTTTGGGCTTGTTTTGTTGCATCTGGGCCAGGTCGGCTTGCCTTCATTGATGGAACAATGAATTCTGAATAATATCAGAGAATTCCAAAGGAAAATGACAGGACATCTGTCCATGAACTGACTAATCCATGTCCATGAACTTCAAGAGAAGGTGGGTCATGCAGCAAGACAACGGCCCTAAGCACACAAGCCGTTCTACCAAAGAATGGGTAAAGAAGAATAAAGTTATTGTTTTGGAATGGCCAAGTCAAAGTCCTGACCTTAATCCAATCAAAATGTTGTGGAAGGACCTGAAGTGAGCAGTGAATGTGAGGAAACCCACCAACATCCCAGAGTTGAAGCTGTTCTGTACGGAGGAATGGACTAAAATTCCTCCAAGCCGGTGTGCAGGACTGATCAACAGTTACAGGAAATGTTTAGCTGCAGTTATTGCTGCACAGGGAGGTCACCAGATACTGAAAGCAAAGGTTCACATACTTTTGCCACTCACTAATATGTAATATTGGATCATTTTTTCTCAGTAAATAAATGACCAAGGTTAATATGTTGTCTCAATTGTTTAACTGGGTTCTCTTTATCTACTTTTAGGACTTGTGTGAATATCTGATGATGTTTTAGGTCATATTTATGCGGAAATTTAAGCAGAAAATGGTTCACAAATTTTCAAGCACCACTGTATGAGAAGATCTTGTTACAATTTAATAGAGAAGTAAATGTGTGTCTGTTATGTGGCAATTGCATACAGTTTTGTCTTCGGTTAAGTGATTCAATTCAGACAAGCAGTCATGCTAGACATGCTAATGAGTTAACTGTAGATAGAAACAAGCAAGCATGCAACAAGCACTGAGTGGCCTCTTCCTGAGACATGCCTATGTAGTTAAGCGTTGGACCTCTTTTGGCCTTCAGAACTGCAGCAATTTGCAGTGACAGATTCCACTAGGTGTTGAAATTGTTCTGCAGGGATATTGACCCATGCGGTCAGGATAGCTTTTTGCAGCTGATGCAAATGAGATGGAGGTGCTGACATGCTCTGAACAGCCTGTTCTACCTCATCCTATAGATATTCTATAGGATTAAGATCTGGGGACTGTGAAGACCAAGAAAGCAAGGAAAACTCACTGTCATGTCCCTGGAACAAATCTATGACTGTGTGACACTTTTTTTTTGCCGTCATGACAGTGTGCACTCGACCTGGCATAACTCCAAGTTTGTACAAAAACTGATCATCCATGGTGTGATTTCACCATATTCCAAAGATCATCTTGTGATGTTCTTGAATGCTTGACTTTTTCTGTCTTCAAGTGCCCTCATAAATGTTTGGTGGTGTTTAGGTCAGATGACTGTGGGGCAAAATCCATGACAGTCAGCACTGCTTGATCTTACTTGGACTTCAAGGTCTTGCAAAGCGTTGTTTTTTTTTAGGAATTTGAGGAAAAATGCCAAATGGAAGCACAGAAGTTTAGCCCATATTGTAGCGTATGAACTAGACACCATGCTGAGAGAAAAGTTAGCCTTTAGGGTAATTTAGCCATTTAGGGTAATTTATATTTTCCGATTGCAACATGTTCAGAATTACTTCAATTAATTGATGTTTTAAATTGTGATGTGGCCATCCATGACTCTTGTCTGTCTTTTGGAGAATGGCTAGATTACATGAATGTGAGTAGCACTGCAGCAGAATCCTGTGTGTAAAAGGAAACCTGAATCTCTATGTGGAATTACCTTCATATTCATCTGAATAAAAGCTTGGGGATTTCCATTGCGAGATTCCCCCAGAACTTCTGCATGAACTCCCAGTGTTCATTTAGACCAACAGTCCCACTGTTGCATATGTATTACATGCTATTTATAGTACGTGCTTTTCAGTGATACTGTTCTTTAATTAGTGAGTTTAAACCATTTAAATAACACCCATTGCTTAAAGACGCACAAAATGAAACATGCAGCATCCAGTCTCCTTAGGCGTATGCTGGCAGTAGAATGGGTCATACCGACACCATCCATAATTCCAAGAATGTGCTAAAATGTAAAGTCTGAAGCAGTGGAAATGTATTGAGAAGTAGCAAATCCTGAGTCATCACCTTAAACCATTTACACTAGGTTGTTTCATGCATCTTGAGTATCAGGATTATATCCCGATAGAGCTAAGCCACATATAGATGCGAGTGTAAAGTGTGCACCCCAAGGCACATTTCATCTGATTTGAATCTTGTTGCTGAAACCACTTCAGCAGGAGGTTTTAGATGTGGGGTAGCCACATATTAAATGACTGTAAATGCATCCGACTCTACAAGAAGTACCAAATTAATACTTTAAGATGTAGGATGGTGGTGACCTAGCGGTTAAGATACTGGACCATAGACCAGAATATCCAGGGTTCAGACCCCACCTCTGCCAAGCTCCCACTGTTGGGTCCTTGAGCCAGGTCCTTTACACCATCACTGCTGCATTACCGTATTTTTCGGACCATAAGGCGCACTTAAAATCCTCTAAATTTCTCAAAAATGCACAGTGCGCCTTAAAATGCGGTGCGTCTAATGTATGAATTAATTCTGGTTGTGCTTTCTGACCTAGAACCGATTGTAGATCGGCGCTCATAAATCTGTCACAATGTTTTAGCACGGCCTTGGTAAGTTACGAAGCTTAGGGCAACCGTAGTGCGCAGCATCGCGGAGTAATACGGTATGTGCTTCAGCATTAGGGTACCTGCATTCATTCATTCATTTTCGAAGCGGATTTCAAACACAACGCTATCAGTCACGCAGTACAACATGGACATAGAGCAGCTGCGAGAGAATTCAACATTAACGAATCAGTGGTACGGAAGTGGAGGAAGCAAGAAGACGCCCTGCGCCAGGTAAAGACCAAACTGAGCTTCCGACGGAACTTAAGAGTTTTGTTTCATTTCATGCGCCTTATAACCCGGTGCGCTTTATGTATGAAAATATACCCGTTAGAAGTCGATCATTGATATCGCGCCTTATAACTCGGTGCGCTTTATAGCCCGGAAAATACGGTAATATGTTTAAAAGCCATTTACTTCTGAACATTACCTCCCAAAGTTGGTGCCATCCTCTTAGTTTAAAGACATTTTTTGCAAATATTATATGAGGTACATTAGTCAGATTTCAATCTAGCTGACTGGAGATGCATTAAGTGTAAATGCATGTGATTAAAATCTTATAGTGATACAATCTAGCTACAAGAAGCTTGACAAGATCAAGTATGAACGTGGCCTAGAAGTCTGACAGATGTTTTTGTGGATTTCAGGAGAATTTTGAAGTTCGTTGCTTTTGTGTGTTATTGACTTGGGTCGAATGTGAAATTTTGACAAACCATTATTGTTGAAAGAATTGTTATGGTTGGTTATATAATTACCATATAGCCTAACTACTATATGGGATAGCTTATAATGAAATCAATTTTTAATAATAGCGATATTAATTGAACCCAGTAATTGTTCTGGTTAAATCAAAGAGATTGCTGCAGTCATTGCATAGGTCAAATGAACTTGCTCTGTGTTTAGAGTGGCGCTACTATGTTGTTCATTGATTGTGAGAGATGGCCTGATTATTCTAGAGAAATACAGACACTGTCTAATGAGCTGATGCCAGCATGATGGCAAAAGTTCTGTTCTATCAACACTTGTCCTGTAGTGTATATTTATATTACATGTCTAGTCTGCCCTGTTGTTGGTACCAGTGTTCACGCCAGAATGCTGTTGCTTGGAGCTGTAATCTAACATGTACAAGTTCCAAACCTTAGTTTTATTGTACAAACGTAACTTTCTTCCCTTATAAGTCAATATGACTTTTGTTCCATACATTTTAAACAGTACCGATTGTACCCATTTATGCAGAGTTTTCGCTTTTTATATTTGCATTTAGTTGTTTTTCAGATGCTCTTATGTATAGTGACTTACAGTTGATGCAGTCTTACAATCTTAGCAAATGTGGGTTAAGGGCCTTGCTCAAGGACCCAACGGTGGCAGCTTGGGGTGGCCAAGTTGGGGTTTGAACAAAAAATTGTATTTAAATTCAAATTTTATACAAACATTTCTTAAGAATTCAGGCTTTGGTGATAAACGCTGTCAAATTATACTGAGCAGAACTGTGATGCAAGTCCTATATCTCATCCTCCAGAGACATTTCTTCAGAAACCTGGGCTCCATCATAACATACGCTTTCCTGGGAACAGCCATCTCCTGCTTCGTCATTGGGTAAGAACTCCACTCTTTCTGCTGCATGAACCCGAAATTGTGGTGGATTACTTCAGTTCAGGATATTTAATTAAAGTTTTAAAACCATGACTACTGAAAATCATTTCTAATGGTCTGGTAGGTGGCAAATTCTGATGATGAAATGTAACCATATACTGTAGAAATGGCATGTCATACATAGAGATTTAGGTTCTTTAAGGAATAAATGAATGTTTAAGTATCATAAGTGTTGAATTTGTTCACTGCTTATCCATGATGTCTGATTTTTTTGAATGGCTGCTTCAGGAACTTGATGTATGGCGTGGTGAAGCTGATGCAGGTGGTAGGTCAGCTCACTGATAAATTCTACTACACTGACTGCCTCTTCTTTGGAGCCGTTATTTCAGCTACAGACCCAGGTAGTAATCTTTCAGCAGTGTGAAGTAGCAGTCTGAAGTAAATGATGAATGTACAGTACTGTGCGAAAGTCTTAGGCCACCATTAGATTTGATTTTTTATCAACGGTATCATGACCATGTATTGTCGACATTTTGGATTTGTCACTCCGTCATACTTTTTTCCACTGGTCTTCATTCCAGTCTTTGTGGGCTTTAGCATATCTTAGCTTTTTCACCCTGTTCCCCTACCAAAAAGTGATTTCTTGGCTGCCACCCCTCCAAAAAGACCAATCCTGATTAAGCTTCTTTGCACTGTAGAAGGTCAACTTGGCATCCCAGTGAAGCAGTTAGATGCTGTTAGTACTCAAGTGTAATGAGAGGTCACAAAAAATACTTGCCACAGTAGCCTATAGAAGCTTTTTTCTCCCCCAGTCTTTTAATACTGAATACAAATTTCCTGTATTTTCTAAAAAGTCTGAGAAATAATTATATATGGTCATTATACCATTGTTAAAACAATGTTCTATGTTATCTTATGGTGGCCTAAGATTTTGCACAGTACTCTAATAATATACTAATATAGTTAATGTATATGCCAAAAAAAGCCAAGCCCAAAATTACTTAAAAGAAAAACGATTACCTGAAGGCTGTCTCATGCAGGTTTTCTGTCTAGATGATGTTTTAAAAAGTCATTGCTGTCTGACCTAATTGCTAAAGGCAGTGAGGTTTTTGGAAAACTGTGGGAAGTTTGAATCAGAATGGTTCAGCAGAACTGCATAATTTGATGAATGATGGCCTGGGAGATACCTTTGAAGACCTGGTGAGAAGAACTTGGTGCATCTCCACCATAGTTAAGCATGGAGTAAGGGTCATGGTGTGGGGAGACTTCTCACCTGGTACTGGTGAGCTGCTTCACTGTGAAAAGGCATTTAATGCTTTGGAGTACAGGATATTGTTGTTTTCTAATGAGGAATGACCAGGTGTCAGCTTTCAATAAGACAATGGTTCTACCTACACAGCAAAGAAGGCTTACAGTAGTTTATGTGGCATGAGTTCTGATTTAAACCCTATAGAGAATAATTAATCTCACATTAAACACAAACTTTGGGAAATGTTTATCAACTCATCAAGTGTTTGAAGCCATTACCACTTAGTGGAACGTTATAGACTCTTCTTTCTGAAAAGGGCTGCAAATTAAAGTAAAATCTTAGCCATTTTTGAGCTTGGTCCACACTGGGTTTATGTTTGCTATGTATGTGTGTTCATGTTTAGTGACAGTGCTGGCTATCTTCAATGAGCTCCATGCTGATGTGGATCTCTATGCCCTGCTGTTTGGCGAGAGTGTAATGAACGATGCTGTGGCCATTGTTCTCTCATCGTAAGTTCTATCTGTTCAGTTTCTCAAATGTGAATTTTATGCGATGGTGTGCTTGTGGGAAAAGAAAGTGTGCGATCAAAAGCCAGAGTGGAAATCCCGGTTATATGTAGTACGATACCTGCTTAATTATCAGGAGCACTTGTGTGAGGAAAAGTGATACGTTACCAGGAACGACATGCTGATTCCTTTAAAGACTGCTGATTCAAAACATTATTTCTGTGAACTAAGCTAAAGGTTTATTGAGAAGTAGAACAGGAAATTATAGAAAATTGAACAGTTTCAAATTGCAGGTGCTGTTGGTTATTTAACCTTGTTAAATCACATTTACTTTCAAATTGAATCTCAATTTATGTCTCTTCTGGGCCATCCTGTGTTGAAGCATCTTGGTTTTTTAAGGATTATTTTTCAGAATATTTAGGAGTTTTTTCTTCCTCATTGTAAGTTTGGTCCTGGATTGCAGTAAAGCTGCTTTGTGACGAATTACTATTGTAAAAAAAATGCTTTCGAAAATGATAATTTAATTAGTAATATAAAGAAACAAATGTTGGTAAATGACAGTAAATCTGGATTCCACCAAAACTGGATGGGTGTAAACGATCATTGCATTTAACCAATGCTAAATCCAAAGTAGGTGGTCAACTCTCATTGTTGCAACTCAGGCTGCAGGTATATTGACGATTTCCAGTCCTTTGTTCAGGAATAATTCTTCCTGCCATGTTTTGTTTATTCTCACAACTAGAAAGTATCAAAAGAAGTATCATTTTGGTGTTACAGTTGATGCAAGGTATCCGATTGGTTGAAAATATTGCTGTTGAAAAAAATCACGCTATACCCACCTTTAGTTATGAAGAAACTTGTGTTTGAAGTGTAAACGTCACATAGACTATTCTGCATGGTGTTGGTTATACATCATATTGTGTTTGTCTCTTATGACTAATGTGTGGCACGTAGCAGGGACAATACAGATAAATGTGTATGTGTAATGTCTCAAGTTTTCAGTGTAAGAAGAGGATTCATTCTCAGACACGCCTACAGAGATGGATACACACTATTTTGGTGCAATAACTTCAGTTACATGGCACAGCAGTCTAAAATACTAGCCCCCCCCCAGTGCAGGAAGTCCCGTTTGTGTCCCACTGGTGCGTTCCAGCTGGGTCAGGTGCTGCACGCAGACATATTTGACAGTGACTGAGAGCGGAGAGGCCTGTTGGGGGATGATCCCCCTGCACTGCAACAATGACCCATGCTGGTCCTGCAATGAACTGGCGTTGTATATAGCAGTTGGGATGTAATATAATAAACAAGGTATAACATGATGTAATATATCTATATATAACTGGCATTGAAAATAGCATCCAAAGCACACGTGCTGTGTGTTCTTCAGGGATGGCTACTCGAGCCCCTGTGACCCTGACCAGGAACAGCGTGGATAAAATGTGGCACCAAAAAAACCCCATCAAAAGACAAAAGTAGTGTTTTTGTCAATTTTAAATTCTCATATTACAGAGCAGCTTGAGAACACAAACTCTGTGTGTCTAGAGCATTGATCTTTAACATTGTTTTTGAATGGTGAGTGATTCAATTTGTTAAATTACATTCTCTTGAAGATTTGCTGTGTATTCAGTTTCATTGCTTAAAGACCCCTGCTTTATATGTAGGCTACACGTGATAGAGGAAAAAATGACATGAAAGAATAGATCTGTAGCGCCATCTGCTGTCTGAAGTAACCAGTGACCAATTTCCCAATTATTTTTTCATAACCTACAGGAACCGCTCCATGTTACTATAAACAGAAATACCTTTTTTATTTTTAGTAAGTTATTAAGGTTTGTTAATAACTGACTACTTAATAACTTAAGGTTTGTAAAGTTGTTTTTCTCTTTTTTATTTTAGGTCTATCGTGGCCTATCAACCCGCTGGTGCAAACACCCATACTTTTGATGCCTCAGCGTTCTTTAAGTCAGTCGGCATTTTCATAGGGATCTTCAGTGGATCTTTTGCAATGGGTGCTGTTACTGGGGTCGTCACTGCTCTCATATCCTTCTGGCTGCTCACTCGTTATACAGTACCGTATTTTTCGGACCATAAGGCGCACTTAAAATCCTTTAACTTTCTCAAAAATGGACAGTGCGCCTTAAAATGCGGTGCGTCTAATGTATGAATTAATTCTGGTTGTGCTTTCTGACCTAGAACCGATTGTAGATGATGGTTTACCCGGCGCCTCATTAAATCTGTCACCATGTTTTAGCACGCCTTTGGTTAAGTAGGTACGAAAGCTTATGGCAACCGTAGTGCGCAAGCATCGCGGAGTAATACGGTATGTGCTTCAGCATTAGGGTACATGCATTCATTCATTCATTTTCGAAGCGGATTTCAAACTCAACGCTATCAGTCACGCAGTACAACATGGACATAGAGCAGCTGTGAGAGAATTCAACATTAACGAATCAATGGTACGGAAGTGGAGGAAGCAAGGAGACACCCTGCGCCAGGTAAAGACCAAACTGAGCTTCCGACGGAACTTAAGAGTTTTGTTTCATTTCATGTGCCTTATAACCTTTATGTGCCTTATAGCGCTTTATGTATGAAAATATACCCATTAGCAACCGATCGTTGATATTGCGTCTTATAATCCGGTGCGCTTTATGGTCCGAAAAATACGGTACATCTCAAGCTAGTGAGCTGTGTGTAATGTCTGAGAGACGTTCCCATGTGCAGGATGTTGCCTATCTTATGTTATATTTAGTTAGTAGCACCAGTGTGTATTAGATGGCAAATACAAACTACAGGTAATCATTTTCAGCATGCTGGCTTTGGTGAAGCAGATCTACAGTACTGTGCAAAAGTCTTAGACCGCCATTAAATTAGTTGTTTTTGTATGGGTATATCAACCAGGTATAATGGATTGTCAAAGATTGGACCCAAACATTTCATACTTGGATTTGTCTCTCCATAATACTCTTTACCACTGATCTTTATTCTGAAATTTAGCACGTCCTGGCCTTTTCACCCTGTTCCTCTCTCGAAAAGGCTGTTAGACATCAAAATAGACTGTTCCTGATCAGGCTTCTTCTGGACTGTAGAAGAATCAACTTGGTATCACGCTGAAGCCTCCACATGCTGCTGTTGCTCAAGTGTAAGGGGAGGTTACACTAAATACTTGCCACTGTAGCCTATAGAAGCTGTTTTTCTGATGATTCAGTTTTTTAATGCTGCATACATATTCCCTATATTGTTTGTATTCTAATAAATAGACTGAGAAATAATTATATATGGTTATTGTACTATTTCTAAAAAATGGTCTATCTAATCTAATGCTGGACTAAGACTTTTGCTTAACGTATTCTCATGAAGAATTGCATTCTGGTACACCATCTCAAAATAAGTGCAGTATATAAATTTGTCCATGTTGTACTGTTTGCAAGCTTTAACTTTGATCTCACGTCACTAAGTTCACCAAGCTGCACTGTTTTCCCCTGCTGGAGACTGCGCTCTTCTTCCTTATGTCCTGGAGCACTTTTCTGCTCGCCGAGGCTTGTGGCTTCACAGGTACGTCTTTATTGATATGATTTATCTTGTATAATGGTGAGAATAACAGCGTTTAATCCTTCAGTTGTAATATTTATCCACTGTCTTCCACACACGTACCGTCAGATCACAGATCTTGCTCTTTCTTCCTGACATATCAAACACTGCCTTCATTAAATCAGGTCTGGAGAATGAAATTGTTACAGCATAACCTTAACATCTTTGACCCTGTTTACATTTGGTCTCTTCATGCATCTTGGATCTGGTTTGTATCCTGACAAGATTGTAACCACATGTATTTATACTTACTAGTGTAATGCGTCTGCAGTCAGCAAGATTGATCTGATCCTGATCCCTTGAGCTGTATCCTGCCTAATATGTAAATCAGCTGAGTAACAATGGACATCCCTGCTTTCTACATGTACCATTTAATCGTTTAGCAGATTATTATTATTATATTATCTTATCCAGAGTGCCTTATGATTGATACAGTCTTGCCAAAGATGATCTCAAAAATTGTGGGTCAAGGGCCTTGCTTGAGAACATAACAGTAGCAGCTGTAATGGTAGAGATGGGATTTGAACCCTGGACCTACTGGTACACAGTCCTGTACCTTAACCTCTAGGGGTGAAACGTTACACAGCAATACGATGCAAACATGGAACGATCTGCCACAAGAATTCTTAGTCCAGTTGGATTATTCTTGTTCTTGTTTATTATGCCATCTAATGCAGTTACATTTTTGAACACCAGAGGGAGCATGGTCACAGAAATTGTGAACTCATTATAGTGAATTGAAACACCAATATTAACCCCCTATTAGTCCCCTCCTATTAACCCCCTACTAGTCGTTCCTATGCAGTTTGTATTTGCAAATGATCACTATTTTATCTTTATTTTCCTTATACTAAGAGAAGGGCACTTCAGAAGTTAATATTTAGAAGGAGATGGTTGTGCAGAGCACAGCTTATGTTGAGCGTGAAGTGAAGACTGGTGTGAGCTGAATGTATTTACAGGTCTTGTTGGACAGTGGTATCTGCCCGAATTACCGACAAAAATTCTAATGTTTATTGTATTGACCAACTGTGCCATTATTGTTTGCTTGGCCAGCCATGCAGAGATGGACATCAGGGAGTGTATGTACAGAATGTAGCTGAAGTAGGATGAACATTTGGTGGTCCGGTGCATCTTGGAGAGATGGATACAATTACCCTTGATTAATATGTCGCTACAATTCATCTCAAACTACTTCCTGAAGATTTAAGCAATCAGATCCAAATCAAGTACATATCAGATAATGCACCATGGGGTGTATTTACACTGGCAAGTTTTCAAATGTCAATTTTTTAATTTAACCTAATGTCAGAAATAATCAGTCAGTGGATCAGACTTCTCTTGATATCACAGTAATGACTTAGTCACATGGCAGGAAATAATGGTTTTTCAAGGTTTGAGGCACTGGCCTGTTGATTAGATGCTTGAGGATTCAAGTCCAATTAACATCAGTCTGCAACTATTGGGCCCTTGAGGAAAGCTAATTCCTCATTTACCTTGATTGCATCCTGTCTCGGTAGTAAATTGTGTTGGATTGAAGAGCCTGACAGATAAAAAATGCTGCTCAAAAACATGACCTCAGTAAGTAATTTCACCTCTCTTTATCCCCTTACAGTCTTCATCTAATGCCTCATTGTTTGGCATAAATACATTATGCTTTCCTATGTAAGCTACAATACCACCTGTAAACATGTAAACACAGTTCATTCTTCCAAAAAAGAAAACCCTAAAAGATATACACAGATGAGTGAATAACGAAAGAGATTGTCATGTAATCTGCTTAAACATTGTTGTGGTCCGAGTGCACCTCTTGACGGCAATGGTGTGTCTTTCAACATAATGGTCCACACTGGACACATTGTCAAGGTGTTGCCCTGCTCTCCAAATTTCCCAGATTTCAGTCAGATCCTAATCTATGTGCTGAGATAACATGTCAGACGTGTGGGGGCTCCACCTCGCAAATTACAGGAGGCCAGGTGATGATATTTTGGCTCTTCTGTATATATGCTCACCAGCCACATTATTAGGTACACCTAATGCTAGTACCAGGTTGGACCCTTTTTTGCCTTCATCACCTTAATCACGTTAATTCTTTGTAGATTCAAGGAGGTGATGGAAACATTGCTTATAGAAAAATCCCAGTAGATCAACAGTTCCTGAAATACTCAGACCAGCCCGTCTAGTACCAACAACCATCACGAATGCACCGAGTTGCTGCCATCTGATTGGCTGATTAGATATTTACGTTAACAAGCAGTGGCCAGTGAGGGCATGTTAGCTGCATTATGTAGATGCATCTCGTGCTGTGATTTCTGCCTTGATTTCTTTATTTCACTTGAAAACTGCACTGTTTGTTTGTAATACATTTTTTTTTATCTTTGACTGCTGGAGGAGCTTGTTTGTTTTCATTGCTACTGCTTATGCATGTGCAATTTGAATTAGTGTGGTGATTTGACTGGCTTTGAGCTGTCAGATTGTAAAGGTTTTGATAGCAATTATAGTGTAATAGTTTTTTTTTTATATTCATTTTTTTTTATTATATATATTAATATCTTCTCTCTTCTATATATCTATACTCTATCTATCCTATAGGTGTATATATATGTGTTGTGTGTTGTGTGTGTGTGTGTGTGTACTATCATCTAGATATATATATATATATATATAGATATATCTATGTGTGTGTGTATATCGATAGAATATACACACTATACACATATATATATATATATTATATATATTTGATCTATCTACTCTATCTCTATATATATATCTATCGCTATATTCTATATATATAATGTGTATATGTGTGTTAATATATATATATATATACACACACACAATATATATATATATATCTATATATTAATATATATAAGATCTATACACACACACACACACACCCACACACACACACACACAGCACACACACACACACACCTACCCCTATATAATATATATATAATATATATAGTATTATACTATACTACTATATATATATATATCTGGGTGTGTGTGGGTGTGTGTGTGTGTGTGTCGTGTGTGTGTATGTATCCTATTTGATATCTGTATAAGGTTGTGTGGTGGTCTCATCTCTATCTCTCTCTCTCCTATCTCTCTCTGTGTGTGTGTGTGTCTCTATCTTATCTCTCTCTCTGTCTGTCCTGGTATGTATGTAATGTATGTGTGTGTATGTGTGTATATATCTATCTATATCTAGATATATATATATAATCTATACTCTCTATCACACACATACCCCCCTTCATATGTATGTATGTAATGTATGTGTGTGTCTGTGTGTGTATATATATATATATATATATAGATAATATATATATATATATATATATCTATATATATAGAATATATAATCACACACATAACATCACACATACATACATACATACATACATACCTATATCTATATATATATACACACACACACACATATATATATATATAGATACACACACACACCATACATATATACACATATATACATACCACACACACACAGCACACAACCCACACACCCACACACACCCATATATATATAATATATATATATATATATATATATAGTATATAGGTGTATGTTTGTGTGTGTTTGTGTGTGTGTGTGTGTGTGTGTGTGTGTGTGTGTTGTATATATATATATATATATATATAATATTATACAACACACACATACATACATACTACATATACACACATACATACATATATATATATATATAGATATATATATATATAATTACCAACAGCAACACATATATATATAGATCTATATATATGAATATATATATATTATATTATCTATATATATATATATCACACACACGCTATACATATATCCACATATATACAATTACACACACACACACATTATCTATATATATATATATATATATATATATATATATGTGTGTGTGTGTGTGTGTGTGTGTGTGTGTGTGTGTGTGTGTGTGTGTGTGTGTGTGTGTATATATAGATAGATAGATAGGTATGTAGTGGAATTTAAACTCAATTTGTTTAAAACCAGACAGTGCCAGTATGCAAGTAGCACACAAACCTTTTGCACAAGGCTTAACAAGAATTACAGATGAATAGCAGAGTAAGAATCACACAGTTATGTAATGTGATGAGAATACAATGAAAAGATCTACTCTGATAGAGAGCTAGTGTATAGAGGAGGCTAGAACTGCATAAGATGGCGTATTTTTTTCCCCACAAAGCTTTGAGGTTTATGCAGCACTCATGAATATCTTCCAGGTTAGGAAGCCAGTGCCATATTGAAAGTCTCTTCTTTCTTATAGTGAAAACTACTTCGTCAGCACATGTGAGCTGTCAGCCTGAACATTTTGTTTTGCTTATGAAGAATTCTCTAAAGATAATAGAACTCCTCTTCCACCACTTGCACACCCAGCCACATCCCTCACTGGGATAGTTGGAAGAATCTCATTGCACTGTTTGCAGAAAAAGTAACACAGTTATACTTTTTTTAGATAGTCTCTCTGGATA
Source organism: Ancistrus triradiatus (assembly GCA_025084515.1). Classification (NCBI taxonomy): domain Eukaryota; kingdom Metazoa; phylum Chordata; class Actinopteri; order Siluriformes; family Loricariidae; genus Ancistrus; species Ancistrus triradiatus. The sequence continues at coordinate 79,168 of JAJAGP010003162.1, forward strand.
GTTTCTTCCTCAGCACAATACAAATAATACGCTTCTCGTCTTCACTCGGGAGCTTAAAATACAAACATTTCAATATTTCCTCTGAGAGCATAGTGGCACAACGGTTAGCAGTTAGCTCCAGTGTCCCTGGTTTCGACTTCAGGTTGTGGCTGAATCCCATTTCAGGGGCTGCATCCTTCGAAGGCTGCATTTGAAGACCTGTTTCATTTCGAAGGCTCCTTCGTATGCGGCCTTCTTTTCCCTGAAAATGAAGGATACATCTGATGTATCCTTCGTGACCTAAAATATCCCGAGGTGGGATCTTGGGGATATCGGAACGGTTGGCTGAGGAATATACGTTATTTAAATGTAAGGATTTAAAAACTCGAGTAGGTAAATGTTAAAAAGCAAAAGCGCAACGTTTTTTTGTTTTGTTTTAGGGAGCAAGGAGCAAACGGAGACCTTTATTAAACTGCTTGGGGGAAAATGAATGCCAGCGCCTGCAGTGAAGCATCTCCTCCAATAATTGAAAAACCAAAAACAAAAATTTCTGGTTCCATTATTATAACGATTATTGCTGTTTTGTGATACGGTACTGGCGGGTGGTTCTGTGACGCAAACAGGAAATCCAATGCAGAGTAGACCGTCTCATTTCGGTTCGGCCTTCGCCACGGTCTACCCAGCCTTCCAAGCACACACCTTCATAGACCGCGTCCTTCGAAGGATGCAGCCCCTGAAATGGGATTCAGCCTGTGTGGAGTTTGCCTTCCCTCCCCATGTCCACGTGGGTTTACTCCAAGTGCTCAGGTTTCCTCCCACAGTGCAAAGACATGCATTAGGTTAAATGACTTCTCTAAATTGGCCCTGATCTGAGTATGACTAGTTCCAGTGTAACCTTGTGCTTATGAATAATTTAGTTTCTGTTCTGAATAGCCGTTGAAGCTGCTATGAAGTTAAATAAACGATCAATATTTTCCCCTTTCTTCGTAGGTGTGGTAGCTGTGCTGTTCTGTGGGATCACACAGGCTCACTACACATACAACAATCTGTCAGAGGAGTCTACCAAACGCACTAAACAGGTACCACCTTCTGTTCTCTCTACTGACCTCACCATTTCATCCCACTCAGTTCACCTTACCTCATTGGGGCAGATTTTCCAGAGTGGCCAGTCATCATGTTTTAGTCATATTTCGTTTTCACACACCCAAGGGAAGTTACAATGACTGAGGCAGCACTTTTGACTGGAAGAGCAAAAGATGGCTTTTGAGTTGAGATTGAAATAAGGTCATGCTTGTACATTCTCTGAGGTGTTTCGGTAGTGCAGGCTGAAATATCTGGCTCCGACTGAAGGAAGTTCTGTGATGGCGACTGTAAGGTCTGAGGATCTAGGTGAGCAGTTCTGTGTATGATGGCAGCCAGAGGGCAGCACTATGCTGCTTTTGAAGCTGCCCTTGGCCTTGCTAGTTCTACTAAATGTAGTGTCTTTGAGGGAAGAGGATGTGAAACTGTGTTGCTCTTGGGACCAAATCATATGTTTTTATTAGTGCTCTTAAAACCGTTTCAAGGAGTAGTTGAGTTTTCGAATTGGTAAAAGAGGTGTTTTGAAGCATTGCCTTGGGCCTTTTCACACCGAGTCCGATTTTTATGGATGTAAAAAACGGATGCAGTTTGTATGTAGTGGTACCTTCACACCAAGTCAAGTTTTGGTCTAAACTCTATGAAAATGCGGGAAAGCGACAGAAGAGGAAGAAATGGATTCCTCGAACAGCAGCAGTAGTGATGATGAAATGGTCTTTTTTTTTATATTAAGCACTGCAACTAAATGACGCTCATGTTGGGTTCACCCCACTACTACACGGAGAGTTTCACCGACTCATTCAAGAACATTGTGCGCATGAACAGACTAGAATGCACTTCCATAAACATGACCGTGGTTCCTTAAAGTCACTGTACTCACTGTCATCATTCCTCAGCCTTTCAGCTATATTCTGCCAGATATTTTCTTTAACTGATATTTTCTTTAATCCACATCTTTAAAGTCAACGTGTTACTTGTCACATAAGCTCTGGCGCTCTGCTACGAGCAGGATTAGCTGTCGTGTCGCCATCTTGACACTCATTTGTTTGGGTTGCAACCATGACAACGGAGCTCTGAATGGTCAGCCTGACTTTTAACGCATCCGAACAAAACAGAAATTAGCACAGGCTAATGTTTACGCAGCGCTGCAGTCCGTTAGTTTCGGACACGGAGTGAAGGACGGCGTTAATATACGTGTACCCCCCCCAAAAAAAAATTAAAAAATTGACGAGTAAAAAACGGACTCGGTGTCAAAAGGCCCTGAGACTTGAGTGTAATAACTTTGTATTCCTGTCTACTGAGAAGAGAATGGATGGGTAGAGAATAGTAACTAGTGCTGAGGATTAACAAAGATTAGAAGAGCTAATTGTTTCGGTTGACAAGACTGGACGCTACTGGCTGCTGTCGGAAAAATAAACCTCCACTCTTAAATAGCACCTGGAGACTGTCTGCTTAACTTATCCTGAGCTTTCAAATTGGTAAAAAGAAGAGAGTATTGAAGCACTGCCTCAGACTTACATTTACATTTACAGCATTTACCAGACGCCCTTATCCAGAGCGACTTACAATTGGTACAGTCTTACAATCCAAGCAATAGTGGATTAAGGGCCTTGCTCAAGGACCCAACAGTGGCAGCTTGGCAGAGGTGGGATTTGAACCCTGGACCATTTGGTGCATAGTCCAGTACCTTAACCGCTAGGCTACCATAGTCCACAGTCACAGACTTGATTGCAATAACAGTGTATTCCTGTCTGCTGAGATGTTAATGGATGGGTTTAGAATAAATAGTGCTGAGGATTAACAAGGGTTAATAGAGCTAGATGTTTCAGTTCATAAGACTGGTTGCTACTGGCTGCTGTCAGAAAAGTAAAACTCTTAAACAGCAAAGGCAGTATAGCCTAGTCTGGTATAGCGTGACCGTGATGTCATCGGCAGACTGAGCAAACTGTAGTGACACATTACAGCATATATTTATAGCAGTTTTATACGATTTCTCTTCTACAGGTGTGTGCGTGTGCATTACATTCTGTAAAGCAGGATGTTGACCAAATGGATGTTGACCAGACATTACCATATTAACATAGTATTTTATGCTGCTGTAATGTAAATATAAAGGGTATTTTCTAGAGATGCACCATTTCCTTTTCCGATTCTCATTTCTGATTTTTTTTTAATATATGACAGGCCTATTCTGATTTCCTTGCTGTCTAAGAAATGACAGCACACAGAAACAATTGCCAAAGAAAGATAGCAGGAGCTGTTGGATTGTACCCGGCTCTATTTTCTCACTAGCTGTAGCTTTGTGGCATTGGCCACAAAATATCTATCACTGCAAACTT